>JAODXP020006348.1:0-57462 GCA_027497455.2 Sardinella longiceps
GGGGCTGCAAAGCTTTTCCACGTCACGGTATGAAACAGCCAATTAGATAAAATAACAGGTGGGTGAACCAACAGCGTCAGCGTACTTGATGTCCAATGAATCCAAAGGCGTGGATACAGCGTGCATTTTGATTGGTGGAAAGTTTTGTCTGGAAAGCTTGGTAACCATCTTTGGCATGGCATAGGTATATATTGTAACATCACAGTGAATCATGATGACAAAGTGTTTCTGCGAAAGAATAGAAGTAACGTCAAAGCTCCTAAAATCACTTCTATAGTATTCGTTTGCCGTGCAGGAGCAGAATGGTTGACAGCGTGTTTCGTACGCGTTCACTTGGTGTGGCTGCCGTTGGTCTCCCTGATCAGTATGCAGATGGAAAAGCAGCAAAAGTGTGGCAGCTCTACATTGGAGACACGAGAAAGAGAACAGAAGAATACAAAAGTTGGGTCGTGTCTTTGCTGAGAAAGCACGGCTGTCAAAAGATCCTGGATGTAGCCTGTGGCACGGGGTATGTCAAAAATCCACTGACATGTTTCCAACCCGAGAACTTAATAGTGTACATAATATAAGATTAACGTTTGTCGACGTGTCAAGGAAGGCTAACGTTAGGTTTGTGTTGTGCATGTTAACTTAACAGATGGTGGCTTCACCAGTCAGCGAATGTTGAACATGTTGAACACAAGAGATGTATTTCCTCTTTATCCCTCTCTCAATAACAAAGATGATGAAGAAGTGTCTTGTCTAAGACAAACCTGTTTGCAATTGTTGCTAACGTATTGCAGAAATGTGCCACTGAAACCGCAGCCTTGCTGTAACTCTACGTTAACGTTACATTCTTTTCAAGGCATGTTATCAGGGCTGTTTGCAACCATAAGCTAAAACTGCAGGCAACAGTTTGGTAGGCTATTGTAGCCCACTTCGCCGTTACGTTATGCCAAATGGCAGTGTTTTCGATCCACTTTATTTTCACTTTATTTGCTTCACAGTAGCGCGTAAAGAAATGAGGACAGCATGAACTTAAATGCACTAACGTCAATAGCCTAAACATTCTCTCGTGTTTTATTGCGAGAGGCTTTGTGGTGTCGTGACTCGTGGCATCCGGTCTACTACACCCCCATATGGTTGAGGGATGAGTTAAAAGGCAAGCGGCGTGCTGTCTGGGCAACAAGTGTAACTGGACATCAACTGGATCTACCTAACGTTACTTGTTCTAGCTTGGTAGAACCAGTGCAACTAGAGCCAAATTTACTTGGTCAACTGGGAAGTAGGTTAGGTGGGCGGAGCCAAGCTGTACTTGTAGAGCGTTTATGGCCGCATTGATTTTGGTAAACATCCGACTTCTGGCCAGGTGTTGCAATCTATTATGTATGAGTTGAACCAGAGTTGGTTCAGATGCCCAAAGGTTAATATCTGATACACACACACACACACACACACACACACACACACACACACACACACACACACACACACACACAGGTGCCATAGAGCCAACCTTTGGGGAGATTTTAAGATTATGCAATACACCTCCCACGCCCCACTCCTTCATGCAGTGGTGCATATAATTGGTTATGAATGAAAGTTATGAATCATGTTGACTCAGCATTTAAATTGTTTTTGTTTTGTTTTGTTTAAGCTCAGGCTTAAACGTGCTGTATGATGTGAGTTGCAAAGGAGCAGTAGGCCTCAAAATGTGTATAATATTGCCTAATGGGGAGAATTCGACTGGCTGCCAAAATTATGTAAGGTGGCCTAAGTTTATGTGCAGCAGTTGCACAAAGGTTAGGTTTATCGTATTGTGAGGTGTTTACACATCTCTATTTATACTAAATGTAGGCCAGTCATATTTTGTGAAGGTTCTCCCTCACTCCTTTGCAGTGCTATTTTTTCTCCCTGTACCTAGTAAAATATACCATGCTCACCCTTAGCTAGGCTAATAATAACTTCCTGGACTGGTGTTGGACAGTTGTAGTTGCAGCTGTTCTCTAGGCATGTTTGGTTGAAAATGTTGGTCACACCCAAGCTCAGTTTAGAAGGAGTCCACTTGGATTAATCGGTTGCTTCTAAACCCCCCCATGGCCTGACACAAATTTGTCTCTGCCTTGACTTTTTTATACAGTATATCTTCCCCCTGGTCTGGAAAATTGGACACCTTCTACAAAAGAAGAAGTTCAACTATTTAATTTCTCACCTAAAAATAGCGTAAAGATATGATGAGAAACAGCTCATCTTACACTTTGAACGAATGGAAAGCTGTTAAATTCAGTGCAAAATACAGAATGAATCCCAGTTTTGATAAGTGCAGATGGGGATGTCTTGGGATGTTGCCATCGATTAGAATTGGAGATTAGGTGTTATAAACACAGTTATTAAATACAGACCGGATCTAACTGGTTTCTAATCAGATGTAGCTAATAAAGCCCTACGTTATGTGGTTTTATTTGCATAATCATGAAAGGACAATCTTACTCTGTTTACATAGCTAGTTATCATCACATATATGTCATAAGTGATTACTAGCCATGGAAACAGTCAGAGTGGGGATGTTCTTTCATGAGTATAACATAGCCGACTGGAAATCAGAGCCATGTCCAGAAATATGTAGAGCCTGGTGATTCACCACACTCTCCATACCCAAGGGACAACACCAATAGCTGCATATCAATATGCATCTTTGACAATCAGAGCAATGAACATGCAAAACTGCAAATCCCTCTTATCACACAAAGTGTTTCTCCAAAGAATATAAGTACCAGTGTCCACAAAACTGCTAGACCCAACTGCTAGACTCAATCAAATAACAAAATGCTTGAACGTGTTTATAGTGCACACGTTGCTTGTTCTGGCTACAGATGAACATCAAATTCAGTTTTGCAGATGGGATATCAGCTAACATGTGGCAGCTCTATACTGGGGACACTAGAAAGAGATCAGAAGAATTCAAAAGCTGGGTCAAGTATTTGCTGAGAAAGCATGGCTGTCAAAAGGTCCTAGATGTACTGCAGCCTATGGCACGGGATATGACCTACTGTCTTAGGTTAACATTATGCAATGCTATGTAGGTTATTTGAGGCTAGGTTTTAACCTTTTGTATTTAGATACTTGGTACGTAGTTGGACACTTGTGAAGTATGGTTGAAAAAAATGTTTGTTCCTCTACTTGTTTTGTCTACAGAGTGGATTCCATCATGTTGTTAGAGGAGGGATTTAAAATGACGAGTGTGGACGCCAGTGACAAAATGCTGAAATACGCCCTGAAAGAGAGATGGGAAAGAAGAAAGGAGGCAGCATATGACCAGTGGGGTAAGAGATGTACCTGCCAATACAAAATAAATAAGGGATAACATTCTGCTAGGCGGTCATTATCATGGAGTCTGGAGTAACTTCTGACAGAGTGATGCAGGGGCCTGACATCAGTGGGGGTTTCTTGAATCACTCTGAAGTGAGTTATTCCACTGTAATGATCGCCTCATAGAACGTTTTCCTGCTTGTTACACACCTACCTGTGGAAGATGCCTAAAACATGGAAATGTTTGCTTTCATAGGAATTTTCATTTTATTGATTAAGATCGATAATAGCTTCAGCGGAAATAAAAGTGGTCCGTTAACTTACAGATTAACTGATTGGTTATAATACAAACATTCTCTTTCACTTTCCTTAACATCGGCCTGTTAAACCTGCCAACGGTCCAATGTCGAGAAATATTACACCATAGAACGTTGAGAAGTCCCACTGAAATGAATGGAGCATTCTACAGCCCTGTTATGCAGAAAGCCCTGTTATGAAGACAGTGTTAGTTCTATGTTTTGCATAAAACATCTGATCTGATTACAGTTATTGACGAGGCAAACTGGCTGACCTTGAAGGAGGACGTTCAGAAACCAGGTGATGGATTTGACGCAGTCATTTGCTTGGGAAACTCTTTTGCTCATTTGCCAGACTTTAAAGGTAAGTAGTCTATCTAAAGCGAAGGTTTGGAGTAATTCTAGCACAGCCCTGTTGCACAAGCCTGCTGACTGCATTACATAGCAAGCAAAATGAAAGAATTTGAAATAACATAGACCGAACGCGAACACAAAAGCGATCAAGCAGTTAACATTGAGTCAATGGAACATACAATCTTCTGTTTCAAATGTAGTGTGTTCCATTGACTCCATGTAAAGTGCTCGCTCACATTTGCATTTGTGTTTGGATTATGTTATTCCAAATTATTTTATTCCACTCGCTATGTAGTGCAGGCAGCAGGCTTGTACAACAGGACTATGCTTGAATTACCCTGAACCCTCACTTTAAGGAAGCCATTGTAAAACTCAGTGCAACTTTAGGCATTGCATTTTTGTTTGAACATGTCCATAGCTATCGGTCCAAAAGGTGATCTAGTTTGCAGATCAATAACCAGCCAGTCAGTTAGTCAACACTCCTTCTACACAATCTACATGTTGGACTCTAAGTCTTGACTTGAACTCAAGATTTGATAAAAATGGGCTTGACTAGGACTGCTCCTTGTGACCTTCATTAATGTTTTGTGTGTGTGTGTGTTTGTGTGGTTTTTGTATGTGTAGGGGATCAGAGTGATCAAAAGCTTGCCCTTCACAACATTGCAAGTATGGTGAAGCCAGGGGGTATCTTGATCATTGACCACCGTAACTATGACTACATTCTGGAGACTGGCAAGGCACCACAGGGGAAAAATATCTATTATCAGGTAAGAAAGAAGGATGCCTATTATGAAGTAATTACTGTGATGTAATACTATAATATCAATGTACCGTAATTTCCCGACTATTAGCCGCGGCTTATACATTGATTTTGCAAAATTTCTTCCGCTATGAGGTTAAAACAGGGGGGCAGTTAATATGGTGTTAATATGGTTTTGTTTTTTTTAACCTGTATAAAACACTGTCCTGCGGCTTATACAGAATGCGGCTTATATACGGGAAATTACTGTAATGTTCGCATCATGTAATTGGTAGTTCTCTGCCAAGGCTATAGAGTCACTAACACAATGTAAATTCCAAATGATGTTCTGGATCACCACCACAATGTAATCATCTGTTCCGTGTCTTATTACACTGTGTCTGAAAAAAAGAGTTATTTTGCACACAAACAAACCTCTTTGCATAGGTAATTTGATATTCAATATGTTCCATTGTCTCGGAACCTTTGTTGAATCATCCTCCACTTCCCAACGCACCTCAGACTGCCACTGCTGTACAATATGATATTCTTTTTGCATTGAATATATGGTCCGTTTGCTTTGATATCAATGAATTGTGATTTCTTTCTTTCAGAGTGACCTCAAGCAGGACATTGCCACCTCTGTGCTTTGGGTGGACAACAAGCCCCACATGATCACACTAGATTACACTCTGATGATGGACGAGCAGACGAGGTACAGTGGCCAACTCCAACGTGTTGTGACATATTACCATGGGGATTAAGGCCATGGTAACCATGGGGATTCTGTGAAAAAGAGCCAATTAAGAATGCATTCTAAAGGGTGGCTACAGACTAAAGATCAATTCAGTGTAAATCCATTGTTGCAGGTTGTTGCAAGCAGTTGCAAGCCGTCGCAAGAGATTTTAACATGTCAAATCGCAGTTTCAGAGTTTGAGAACGTTACTGGATTTTAGAACATTGCAGCCCATCTCGTCATGGATCTTTTGTCTGTAGCCACCTTTATAATGCATTTTTAATTGACTCTTTTTCACAGTCAAGTTTGTAATTCCTAATTGAGATTCATCCTTTCGCCCCTTAAATAGATCATCATTATTCAAGAGTAAATCTGATTGAATATGAAAGAAAAGGGTACAGCGGTCCATGGCACTTAATTAATCGTAATTAGTAGTTTTCCAACTCTGTCAGAACGCACACACACACAGAGCCCCTCTCAGACATTCAAACCCTCTTCAAAATGTATCCAATGGATACCTCCATAAAAGTTTAAATTATACTCTGTGGGTAGACTAGTGCTATTCCAACTAGTGTCTGGTTATGTGTGTTGGTGCTACACGGTACAATAACACACAACAGAGAACTGAGAAAGAGAAAAGTCTCCATAAATACAACTGCATCTCTTTGGTTTGACAGATTGGGAGCTTTTATTACTTTCAATTCTATTTATCTATTTCCTCAATATATCTATTGAAGGAGAGTACAGAGCATGTAGCTCTGAATATTTTAGTGAACTTTAAAGGTGGACGACCACCAGATGCGTATGCCGCTAACCGAGTCTGATGGGCGCTGGCCTCAAGGATGGTGTCAAGCCAGGGCTGCATTTCGGTTGTCCTGATCTTTGTCACCTTTGTTTTCACTGTTGATTATGAAAATTACATATTGCAAATACAGCATATGACTCTGTCTAATGTAAAATTTTATGACCTAGCTTATTCTTTTGTTTTGTTTTGTTCTTTTTTTTTCCTGTAGTAAATTCCGTCTGTCCTACTACCCTCACCGGGTGGAAAATTTTAAGGAACTGCTCAAAGGTGCCTTTGATGGAAAGTGCGAACATGATGTCTATGGAGACTTCAAAGCCTACAAACCTGGCCAGAGCTCTACACCATGCTATTTTGTACATGTGCTGAAGAGGACGGCCTAGAACCAATCAAATTTGTATTTGTCTTTTTATATGTCCCCATCCCACTTTCTTTTCCTAGTTGGGAATCAAATGGGATTCATCAATGGTGAATCTTCTTAAAACCTCAAAACAAACGAAACAAAAAAAAAAGAGTCTTAATCATGGCCTTTTGGTAGATTTTGTCCCTCCTGTTGTTGTAGCATCTTCTTCCACACAGAATTCTCTGTTGTACTTTTGATTTTACAATGTGTTTCTTTAACGTCTCAGAGCAAGTTTAAGTATTTGTGTCCCCTAATTTTAATCTAAAGTGACCTAGTGAATCTACATGGGCATTCACTTGTGTTTGAACACTTTCAAGGTGTTCATCATCTTGAACTTTATAACAATAACAATGCAGATATTCAGGTCAAAGTTATTGTTAGAGCTATAATGTGCCAAAATGGAGTAGTCTTACCATTACAGGCAAACAAAAGTCAATGCGCTGGCCAACATTGGGACTAATTTTTTAGGTTAATACCTAAATTTAAGTATTAAATCAATTCCAAAAAATGTAATATTGTAGCTCAACCATTCACTATGTATCAATCAAACAAAATACAGTATATGATGGTCAGTTTTCATTTTCTTTCAAACCATTTTAAATTTGTGTTTATTGTATCAAAAACTGTAGTTGTACAGTTCCTGGAGTTCATCTGATTTCACATCGTTGGTTATCACATTGTGTACAAAAGAAATTAAAAATAACACAAGTATCCATATACCAACAATGGATACTATATTTTGTATTTCTCACAGCTTGCAAAACAATTACATACTGTGAGATCACTTGTGGCATTCACTATACACTGTAGACAATGCATCTTAGCTTTAAGACATTTCAACATTTTTAGATGTGTGTTCCAGAATTCCTCTGTTACAATAGACAATGCACTATCAATCTACTGATTGAATGTTTCCTTGAAAACTGTTGATTTTTGGAGAAATGGTGACTTTGAGAGTAGGTGTTAAGTATTTTTTTATAACTATTTTTAAAAAATCTGCTATACTTCTATGAATTGACACCTTATTTGTAAGTTTTTTTTTTCTTCATTTCAGAGCTAGAAATGACAGTGTAATGGTTGAGCAGTGATGCAGTTTGATTCTAGAATGGTTTAAGCAGCTTGAGTCAGAACCATAGAAAGATGGCTCTGGTTTAAGTGGTTGTCTTCTTCTCTGTTGTCATCTTCTCATACAGTCATTATTAAAACTGACAGTTTTCATTCACAGCGTGTATGCTTCTTTTCAGGACATCCTGTCCATCAAAAAAACAAACAAACAAACAATGTTATTCCTCCAAAAAATATGGAATAGCCTTTCTGCAACTACTCCATGTAACTTATTCCTGAAATCTCTCTCTACGGATGGGTACATATTTGTGTTGGCCTTCCAGGGCTGATTCTATGCATAGATAAACCAGGCGATCGCCTAGGGCACCAAAGATACATTTATTATTACTTTTTATTATACTTTATTATTTTTCACTTGTATTTCTGGAAAAGAGGGGGCAAAACTCATATCTAAAATGCTATAACTGGTCCGGTGGCCTTGAGTGGTATTGTGTTAAATCTTTGGCTATGTTTTTGCCACCCTCTACTGTCCGCTTCCCTTTTTCACACCCTTAGTGTTGAGACCCAAACATAAAATACTGTGCGTATACTCATATTCTGCAATGGTTAAGAAAATCAGTAAATGGGTCACACGCCAAACCGAAAAACAGATTACAAGTTTGTTCCTTGTTTTTTGTTTTCCAACATCAAGACGAAAAATGGGAAAGTGGTTCTCCATTTTTCGTTTATCAATTTTGAAACGGAAATCGAATGGCCGCGATGTACACGAACCCTTGTCCCACACACTTGCCACTGCCTCAACAGATAACCAAAATCAATTGTTATCGTGTTGTAGGCACTGTATTTAGGTGACACACACACACACACATGCAAGTTTTTACAATGTTCAGTGGCCTTTGTCTCGTCTTGTGAAGAGGGTCCTCAACACGTGGTTTATTGGATTTTGAAACTTGCTTTCAAAAGAAACAGCACAAATGCAAAAACACACAACTGATGGTAAAACAAAATGATAGGAGGGAAGTGGTGGGGTCACAAAGAAAGGACTTTAACTACTTTATATCACAATACAACAGTGTGCACTCTGTGTCTTTTGCATTATTATTTTTAAATATATATTGAGATTTAAAAAAAAAAAAAATTTGCATTTTTTTACAACATACTCTTGTAAAATGTAATGTTACCCGATCACATCACATACATAAACTCCTGTTAAGTCCTAGCATAAATTTAAAATCCGACCCATGTCTACTCACGCTGTCTCATCTCGTCTCTCATGCTCTCGAGTTTCTCTCTCTCTCTCTCTCTCTCTCTCTCTCTGTAACATGATGCACCAATGCAGGGGTGACTTTGTCCCACACCATACAGACTGCAGACACATACAGACATCATACAGACTGTCATTCTCATTCCTTGCTGTTAACTCGCCTAAGAGGAATCAGCTCCTGACTTCATGGATTCGTCATGAATATTCGTACTATGGGTGTGCTAAGCAATATTTTTCCTTCCTCCAATTGAGTTTTGTAACAACAAAGAGTAAGTAGTTATAATCCCTCTGTGGAATACTTTACCAGATTAGTTTAGTCAAGATCTTGCTACTGTAATCCAGTATGCCAGTATTCCTGCGTGAAGTGAGTAATTTGACTTCTTGATTGTCATCTTTATGCATCATACACCAGCACCTCAGAGCCAGTAATGTGCAGTAGGTTGTTCCTTATATTTATTGAGGTATTTGAGTAAACCTTTTCATGATGCAAAGTATTGAGTTTGCCTTTGGCCCTATGTGAACAAGATCTTATCATCTTTCTATGGCTCAATATGTTCAAAGGTACTGCACATTGTGATGTCAAGGCAACAGTAATTGGTATCACACACAGAAGTGCACCCACATACACACAACCTAATTATGTTATTATTGATATATTTATGAGTAACTCGCTAATATAAGACAATGCAAATATAACTAGGAAAGTACTCAGAGAGCGCAGACCTCGGTCAAAGCAATGTATGTAGTCACAAACACAAAATAAATTCCAGATGATGTTCTGTATCACAGATAACCACCCAAATTAAATCAGTCTTTACTTGTCCCAATACATACATTGTCTGAAAATGTCTTCAAAATCCATGCATAACTTCACAGACACACACACACACACACACACACACACACACACACACACACACACACACACACACAGATGCCCGCGAAGACATACCCTGCGGATGTAACAAATATAGGGTCCCCATCCCAGAAACCCCACAAACTCTGTGGCAACTGAAAACAAGTTGAAAGAGACACGCTTTAAGGGGACAGCATGGAATTTTTGCTATGAAGCTAAACTAGCTACATAAAAGGTACACAAACATTTTTCAGTCTTTCTGGCAATACTTGAGCATGCTAATGATGTCTGATAACAAAACAATTACAATGCCACATGTGTTTGAATGTCAATACCAGAATACTAGTAATGGATTCAGTGTGATGACTGTCATAACTCATGATTACTTTAAAGAAGTGTATACTGGTACAACAGACATCAGAGAGGTATACAAAGTTATAATGGCATTCTAGCTTTATTGACTTAAAGAGGTCATATTATGCCTTTACCAAGCTAACTTTTTTAGCTCTAATGTTCAGAACAGCCTGTTTCTCATGGCGGTACCTAGCCTGACATAGCCCGCCCAAAATACTACTGTTCATCCGTATTCATGGTCTGGAAAGAGTCTTCTGGGGAGGGTTTAGTCTGTTTACAAACAACCAGCCAATCAGCAAGGCTGATTGGTCGAGCTGTCCAATCGTGCTCACTCACTTGCTCTTAAATCCGTTTTTGGCTGAATTGAAGGGTAAACAGGACTGTACAAAATTTGTTGTGCAAAATTTCAGTGTACATAAAGAATTGTCTTCTCAAACTCACCCACGGGGTGACAGGATTTCCCAGTCATTTCTGAGTTGGATTATCAGTGCACAAGGAGAAAAAAACTCAACAAAATTGGAAAAATAGTCAAGATTTTGATTGGTCAAAATGCGTTTTACTATGATTAGGGAGAGCTGTTTCCAACATAAAGGCCTATCTGTCGCGCGGCATTTACAATGCTGAAGTTTATATTTATTTGGAGTTTATTTTATAAATAAATTGTCTCACACAAGCAGTGGTAGGCTGGTATTTTTTAATAATCATGATTATTAAATAGGATAATGACTTGAAAATCCCACAAAATATTGCTTAAACAACAAGAATGTGAGATCTAACACATTTGAATCGTATTAGACAACACCATAAAACTCACTTGCTCTTAAATCAGTGAAGGTGAAACATACACTAAAGCCTGTAATAATTAACCCATGCCACAACAGCAGGGGTGACTTTGTCCCACACCAATGCTCAACACCACAGACTCTCACTCTCATTCTTTGCCGTTACTAAAGGGATCAGCTCTGCTCCCCTTTTCGGGCCTCTAAGATGGAGAAAGCTGAGAAGTTGAAGCTGCGAAGTGAAGTGGGATTGTTGGGGGGTATCTCCCTTATTGCTGGTACTATGATCGGCTCTGGGATTTTTATGTCACCACAGTTTGTGCTCATAAACATCGGAAGTCCTGGTGCCAGCCTGGTCATCTGGGCAAGTTGTGGAATACTTGCTATGCTGGCATCGCTAAGCTATGCAGAGCTGGGCACTGTGATTCGTGAATCAGGAGGGGAGTACATCTACATTCTGCGCACGGCAGGTCAACCCATCGCTTTCCTTTTCATATTCACCTCTGTTTTGGTAGTGCGTCCAGCTAGTTTAGCAGGAGTGTCCCTTAGTTTTGCACAAAATATTGTGGCACCATTTTACCATGACTGTCTTCCACCCGACAATGTGGTGAAGTGTATGGCTGCTGCAGGAATCCTGCTGTTGGCCATAGTAAACTGTCTGAATGTAAGGGCTGCCATGAAAGTGATGGTTTTCTTCATGGCAGCTAAGGTGATCGGATTGGCCATTATTATGATTGGAGGCGTCGTGCTGCTAGTTCAAGGGAATACAGTTAACTTTGAGAACTCATTCGAAGGGACGAAGATGGATGTGAGTTCCATTGGCACAGCTTTTTTTCAGTGTCTTTGGTCCTATGATGGTTGGAACAATTTGAATTATGTGACAGAAGAGCTAAAACATCCACAGGTAGGCCTGGTTTTCATGCTTTTACTGTAATTCAGTTTGTTAAAGCAACATTGGCAACATTGGCATTTAAGTTTGTAACAACAGAGTTGAAGTATTTAGTATAATCTCTCTCTGGAATACTTTACCAGATTAGTTTTGTCAAGTTACTACAATAATCCAGTAAAGTATTTCTGTGTAGAGTGAGTTTGACTTTTTGATTCTCATGTTTCTGCAACAGCCTTTGGTATTTTTTGCCCTCAACGGTGCCTTCCAGGCAGCGCTGCCTTCAATTCACTACTCCACTCAGTTTAGGGTTAGGATGAGGGTTGAGGGGGTTAGGGTTAGGAATAGGGTAAGGGTAGTGCCTTTTAGGCTGTGCTGCCTGGAAGGTGCCATTGGGGGCAAAAAACACCATTGAGCTTCTGCAACACACACCAGCACTGCAGAAATGTAGATTCTTCTTTATATGTGTATTTAAGATGCTTGAGTAAATCTTTTCATGATGCAAAGTATTAAGTTTGCCTTTGCCCACTTCACCCAATGTGAACAAGATCTTATCGTCTGTCCATGGCCTTGTTCATAGGTACTGTATATTGGGATGTCATGACAGTAGACAAGTGTAACCACATACTGTAGTACACACAATCCAAAAACAAAATTTGGGATATATTTAGTACGTTATTCTAATTTATATAGCACCAAAGTGCTTCACAATACAAGAAAAATTATAAATTCAAAATATACAGAGCCCAGTACTGACCACCAAAACTGAAAAACAAAATAGAATATAACATAAAAATGCAAACATAAATATATCTCCATCTCAGAATCCCACAAATTCACTGGCAATTGAAGACAAGTTAAGATATAATATTTATGTTTTAAGAACAGTTGGAAACACAGACACTGATGCCGCAGATCTGAGTTCAAATGGGAGACTGTTCCAGAAACATGGGTCATAGAAGCCAAAGGCCCAGTCCCCTTTCAAGGAGAGTCGTGAGTGTGCATAGCATTAAATAGCATAGAGCATACCCATGTAAGGCTTACAAAACTGTCTACTTTATATTGGATTCCTAACCTCACAGAAAGCCAGTGAAGACCTGCCAGTACAGGAGTGTTTATGTTTCCCAGTTGGCTGGTGTATTTTGGGCTAACTGTAAAAATACAAGAGATAGCAGTATAAAGTTCACACAGTATAGAATATGTGTGCAAATGAATGGTGATGTGTCAAAACAAAATATGCTCTGCAAAATTTTGGTGTAGATTATACACAAAATTGTCTTCTCAAACTCACCCACTGGGTGACAGGATTTCCCAGTCATTTCTGAGTTGGATTATCAGTGCATAAGGTGAAAAGAACTCAACAAAAAAGTCAAGGATTTGGTTGGTCAACGTCTAACACATTTCATGGAGGACAGGTTCACTGGATGGGCCATGATTTTAGAGGTATATAGTTTATTTATTGCACTTACTGTCCAGGGGTGCATTTCTCAAAAGCATAGTTGCTAACTAAGATAGCTACTATGTTGGTTGCAATGCAATTTTCCATTGACGACCAAGTAAGTTGCTAATGGGTTAGCAACAATGCTTTTGTTGCCTAGAAATCTAGACGTACGAGTGGCTGCAAATAAATTTGCTCAGCCTGTATGTCTAGCAGCAAGCCATAGGGAATTTGATTGGATGACGCCGTTGGCAGAGTTGAAACAGACACCAGATCAAGCACATGTGTCAAAGTGATAGTCCAGGATAACCCAGAGCTGTGTTGTGAAAGGTCACCAAGTGCTGTCTGTGAGAGCACTTGGTGCAAATAGCAAAATGGCTGTTAGCACTAGCTAGTAAGGGCATAGTCACTGGTCACTGCAACTGACAACAGGGCCGTTTCAAGGTATTTAGGGGACCCCAAGCAAACAGGACATTGGGGCCCTTAATCCCCCGTAGACACCCACATGAACTACTGTACATTCTTATAGTTTTCAAGCATCTTTCATTAACATATATAATTGTGTTGGACTTACAGTTGTCATACTCCATCTTAAAATTATAATACACAAAATAATTACAACTACACAAAATTATTCAATCTTGTGGGCCCCTTTGAGCCTGGGGCCCCAGGCAATTGCTTGGTTTGCCTGTTCTATTGCGACGCCCTGACTGACAACACTCAACAGAATCACGTAGAAGGGTTATGATTCAATTAAACCCACGATATGTGTAACGGAGGCCAGCTAGCGCGGCTAGCTCGGCGGTAGTGTGTAAATCCTCATCACCCAATTCCATGGGCGCTTCTAACACACTGAGTTAGAACCTTGGGCTTTTAGCTCAGTTGGTTAGAGCGTTCCACTCCCACACTGGGAGTTTGTAGCTTGCGGGGTGGCGGGTTCGAAACTTGTGTGCGGTGCGGACCGCCACCGGCTACATATGCCTTTGGGGAAGGAGGGTGAGGAAAAAAACATGAGATTTTTACAGAAAGAACGAGCTATATCTATCCAGAACACACTTGCTGTGTATCTTCCAATTTTCGCCAGCCTTGCTTTCATGTTCTTTTCACTCACCTCTCATCTTGTTTCAATCAGCAAGGCACTGGTTAGTTACATCTGGGGTTCTCAAACTTTATTGGGCTGGGGACTTCCCTATGCCAAACTCTGTGTGCTTTCAATCTTTACTTAATTTTCAAAGGTTTGGCTAAGATTTTTTTGTTCCATAAATGTTCATTTACCAGAAAAAGATAACTTGGTCATTATTAAAACAACTTAATTTTAAGATGAACTGAGAGTTTGGCATTTGGACCTAATATTCTACATCCTATCTTAATATCATTTTTAATGAAAAAAAAAAATATTGTTTGCGCAGTGCGCAAGATGTGTCCTGTCATACAGAAGAAGTCCTGGGTTAAGGGCTTGTTTTTTCCAGATGGTTTTGGAAGTCTTCAAGCTTCTCAAGCTCCTTGTCAGTGTTTCGTGGCTTCTGGCATTTTTTTATTGCTTGTTTCAGATATCATGTGTCATCAAAAAGGAAACTTAATCTTGAAACAGTTGTTTCTTTATTGTCCTGTTGTATTTGCCAGGGAATAGATTTAGGACAGGGGTGGCCAACCCGCGGCTCGGGAGCCGCATGCGGCTCTTTGCCCAGAGTCATGCGGCTCTCACATTCATGTCCAAGTGTGTGTGTGTTTGTGTGTATGTGTGTGTGTGTTTATGTGCGTGTTCACTTCCCTTACGTTTAATACAGTAATTTTGTTTTGGTGTGTGTGTGAGTGTGTGAGGAAGAGATGGTTGGGGATGTGTGCATGTATATGATGTTGCTGGCCTGTGGGCTTGCTATTGAAGCGGTACATTTCTGTTATCTGTTATCTGTTATGTTGGCGTGTGACTTTTACAATTCATCTCACTGGCAAAGGTGTGTGTGTATGTGTGTGTGTGTCAGAAGGATGGGTAAAGTAGTAATAGTAACAGGTTCATGTGCCCGTTTGCCAGTCTTGGTCTCCGACTGGTTGGCCACCCCTGATTTAGGATATGAGCTAGGGGTATGGACTCAAATTGGGGTACAAGCCCTTCCTGACCACATGACAATAGGGATTTAGCAGTGCATTTTCTGACTTTTTGTGAGGACCCCGAATTACAGCATCCACAAATTGTGACTTGTTCATAATGCTATCCACCTGTCTCAGACTTCAAAGAGATTCTGCATTAGCTTAGCCTGAAACCTAGACATAGCCTAGCTATTGTTTTGCTCATTCAGTACGTCTAGAGATGAGCAATGGGGAAATGTGATTTCTTTCTGATTGGTCATAGCAAGAGCCAATAGAAAGGACTTACTATGGCTCTGTTTGTAGCTTGAGAGACAACACTGATTCCGTGGCCTATACTTCATCGCCTGATTATACATTATAGCCTATGTGATAGTCGATGTTGATGGTTCCATCCATCTTCATCAAGACCCTGACGGGTCGAAACGTTGCTAACATGTTTTTAATTTAATAAAAAAGCCTCTTTGGGAGTAAGCAGTGTGCGGACGACTTTCCTCTCTACTCTGACACGTTTCCTTGTCCTGCACCTGGCCTCAGCGAGGTGGGATGTGCATACATTTACTTGGTCAAAAAAATCCATCTACGTCACAGCCTTACTCTATCCCCAGCCACTGATGTACTTTAGTAGTTTTGCTAGAATCTCATCGTTGCCCTGATAAGAAATCTACCTAGGTGATTGTTCTTCTCTCAATCCCCTCACAAGCTGCCCGGCTCCACAATTATTTACATAGATGCACACCCCTTGACATCATCAACCCCCCCACACTCCACTCAATCGACATGTCCTTGCTTCCTTACCTGGGATAACCACTCAGACCAGGTTGTAAAGAAAGCCCAACGCCGTCTCTTTCACCTCAGCGACTGAGGAAATTTGGACTGAGGTCAAAAATCTTTTTACAGTGGAACTGTAGAGAGCATTCTGACTGGAGACATCACTGCATGGTACGGCAGCTGTACTGCCACCAAAAGGAATGCTCTACAAAGAGTTGTGCGTACAGCGCAAAGTATCTGCAGATGCTCTTTACCACCCATTCAAGACTTGTATCACAAGCGTTGCATCAGAAAAGCCAAAAGAATCACTAATGACCCCAGCCATCCCCATCATGGACTGTTGCAGCTACTACCATCTGGCAAGAGATTTTGCAGTCTCAAGGCTAGAACCACCAGACTACACAACAGCTTTTTCCATCAAGAAGATGGAACACAGATGAACACAGAGTCAGTATTGACAGCCTAAATCTGTGCCTGTCAGTCATTGCACTTTCAGACTCTGAACATATACACTGACTCAAACACATACAAGTATATTCATTACAAACTCTTTCATTTACACTCATCAATTTTTTTTATTTATTTATTTTCTTGAGGAGCAAAAACACAAGAATTTTACTCTCATATAGTCTACAACTATAATGAGATGTAATAAAGACTTTCTTGAATCTTGAATCTTGAAAATGTCCTTGCTTATTTGGCTTTGTTGGAATTAACATGACTACAGAGTTTTCATGAGAAAATTACGGTTGTTACATTAAAGCTATGATGTAACAGTCATAAAATCCACTATGGCTCCCCTGTGGTTACCAAACAGGATGCTATTTAGCCCAAAATCTACAATTTCAATCCCTAAACAAAAGCCCATTCACAAAAGGTTGTCATTATGATCTGATATCATTTTTGATGAATCAAAGTCGAACCCCTGAGAACAAGGTACATACCATTCTATGTGACCTTTAACATTCTTACAAAACTTTATGATGGGCTGCAGTTGTGCTTTAAAAGATTAATGTTTATCTATACCAGACTCGCTAAAACTCATAAAACAGGATTCAACAGCTGAAAATATATAAAATAGATAAATGGAACACATTATATTGAATGTGTTAAAATTATCAAAATTTGCAAAAGGTTTTTTTGACACAGTAAATTGTATAATATTACATTATATTGCAATAAATATTACATTAGCATAATTGATTAAAGTAGTAGGCCTATATCATGTAAACAAAGTGTCTCACACAAGCACGCATTGTATATATAAAAATAACATGCCATTTAATGAACCTTATGGACGTGAAAACCAAGGAAACTGCTCAAAAATAATGAATTAACTGGCCATGATTAATTAATCAAAAATTGCAAGTGTGTCTTAAGGAATATGATTTGTCTGAGTGAGGTAGTGGTCACTTAAACTCCTCCTCAGTCGGAGCTGCAAAACAAACCCACTGCCTCATAAAAGAGGTTGAAAGCCAAGTCTGTAGTCTGTAATTATTAACCCATCATTGCCCTGACGGCAGTGGCGAGTGATCGGTCCACTCCTTGAGTCCCATTCTGTCCAATTCAACACTATTGCCTCTCATTTCCTTCGTTCCTCCTTGTTGCAACAAACAAAAGCTCTGCTCCTTTGTTGATCCTCTAAGATGGATGGGAAAGCTGAGAAGTTGAAGCTGCGTAGTGAAGTGGGATTATTGGGTGGCATCTCACTTATTGCTGGTACTATGATTGGCTCAGGGATTTTCATGTCTCAGACTGTGCTCATAAACATTGGGAGTCCTGGTGCTAGTCTTGTCCTTTGGGCATGTTGTGGAGTTCTCGCTATGTTTGCAGCACTATGTTGGGCAGAACTGGGCACTGTGCTACGTGAATCAGGAGGAGAATATATCTACCTACTGCGCACAACAGGTCAACCGATCGCTTTTTTATTCATCTTTACCACTGTGTTAGTTCTACGACCAGCTGGTTTGGCAGGAGTAGCACTAAGTTTTGCACAGAATTTGGTGGTGGCATTTTACCAAGACTGCCCTCCACCTGATATTGTGGTTAAGTGTGTGGCTGCTGCAGGTATCCTGCTGTTGGCCATAGTAAACTGTCTAAATGTGAGGGCGGCCATGAAAGTGATGGTTTTCTTTATGGCAGCCAAACTGCTTAGTCTGGCTATTATTGTGATTGGTGGTGTTGTTATGCTTGTCCAAGGAAATACGCTCACAACCTTTGAGGACCCATTCAAAGGGACAAAACTGGATATCAATTCCATTGGTATAGCTTTTTACCAGTGCCTTTGGGCCTATGATGGCTGGAACAATTTGAATTATGTCACAGAAGAGCTGAAACACCCAAAGGTACGATAAAGTGTCTGCAAAGTGTCTCATTCTTTTACTTTGATACAGTTTGTGAAAGCAAAATATGCATATGTAGCAGCCAATAATGTAATAATAGCGAAGTTACCACTACCAATCAATGATATAAAATTTGTATGTACATTTGATTTGACAATGATGTTATTACATTTTTAATTCATTCTTATCAGCATCATATGAGGAAGTACAAAAGCTGCTTTCAAAACAATGCCTTCAACAAATGAGGGGGGGGGGGAGAGAGAGAGAGAGAGAGAGAGAGAGAGAGAGAGAGAGAGAGAGAGAGAAATAGTTGTGTTTGTGTAGGCTTTAAGCTACAGTGTTTAAGCGGCAGTATTACCCAATGCGATGTGTCTAGCAAGTTATTACATTTTCTTTTTTTTTTTTTTCATTTGTCCAGCCAATCAGGTGATGGCCATTTTATAAAGTAATTACTTCTGACATTATAGGAAAAAACTTGCCACTGTGGATCAGAAACTGTATTACTTTATTGGCAACATATTGCATTTATTACATAAGCAAAAGGCAAAACTAATATGCTATTGGTAGTTACATTACATAGTTACATTATTGGTCACTATTACATTATTGGCTGCTACATGCATTTCTGACATTGTTTGAGTTTTAACAATTGGCCTAGATATGGTATTTAGTATAATATCTCTCAATTGTGTTCAGGATTACGGTATATCTATTAAATTCCTACATTAATCCAATCTTTTTTGTTTGTGTGTGCATGTGAGGAAGTTTACTCTTCTTTTTTTAACAATATACAATACGTTTTATTCAATATCTTGTAAGCATATTGTACAGTTTACTTTCTCACATGTATTCAAGAGACACTGATTAGGAAAAAGCCCCTAATAAGCAGCACAGAGCCACAAGCAAAATACAATACACATCCCAGGTATCACCGCAGTGTCCATGAGGACTTGGGTCTTTGCTCACTTTATGTAATCTCCTACTGTATATGAACTATAACTTCACCTCTGACCACAAACCAAGTCAGTGGGTGTGTTATGTATATGTGCCGCCATCATTAAGCACTAACATGAGAGTTTAGCAGAATTTCTTGTCATGTTTGACATCCAAATTATGGCATATGTAGTGAGAATGGACAAATAAACACGTCATCTCTGAAGGGACTGTAAATTTACAAATAAATACTGTAAATATACTGTTCTGTATCCAGAATACAGAAATGTACCAAAGTGATTGATCTCTTCGAATCCCCTCATTATATGCTATCCGGCATCAGTTCACAGTTTACAGTACAATAATTAAATCTCCCATTCTGTTAATATTTAGCCTACAAAAACAACAACCACCATGAACCTGAACCCAGGGGTGTAGTGGGCGTTGCACGCGGGGGTATTGATATTGCGTACCCCCACTTAAAAAACCCCCACAACACCTCTGCCTGAACCTGAAGTAGCCTACAACTAAACAGTTGAATCCTCCCTGTAATTGTTGACGACCCCATGGAAATCTCACTAGGTCTTGAAATCCTGGGTGAAAGAACAGTTAGTCATTTTTCAGTCACACACAAAGACAAAGAGAGATACATATGAAGTGTTTTGTGTAGGTGAGGAGTTCACTTTCAGTACAGCATGTATGCAGTCAAGCATTTGTTTCAGTGAGTGGGTGCATGTCTGTCTGTGTGTGTGTGTGTGTGTGTGTGTGTGTGTGTGTGTGCGTGTGGGAGGGGGAGGGGGGGCGCAGAGTGACAAGAACAATTCACATATGAGTATGATAACAGTTATGATTCTTGGCAGACACTTTAACAACTATAGTGCTCAGAGAGCGCAGACCAAGACAATGTGGTCACAGATGGTGTTCTGTATCACCGATCACCACCAAAATTGATTCAGTTCTTACTTGCCCCAATACCAGAGGTGGAAAGTAACTAATTACATTTACTCAAATTACTGTAATTAAGTAGCTTTTTTGAGTAATTTGTAATTTTTTAAGTATTTTTTTAAATAGGTAATTTTACTTTTACTTGAGTATATTTTTAGGCAAGTATTGTACTTTGTACTTCACTACTTTTTTGAAACCTCCCTGATTACTGAGTAAAAAAATCATTGTGAGGAAAAAATATTTGGCTTGAACCGAAAGTTAATACAGACTATTTACTGTAGCGTAGAGCTGACCCTGCTTCTTGTAAATGTTGACAATAGCCAAGCAACCTGTGGAAGTGATTAATTTAAAAGCAAAGGAAATCCTTGGCTATGGAATGTTGTCAGCCATTAAACTGTAACGGAGGCCAGCTAGCTTGGCGGCAGTACGTGTAAATCCTCATCACCCAATTTCATGGGCGCTTCTAACACGCTGAGTTAGAAGCTCTGGCTTTTAGCTCAGTTGGTTAGAGCGTTCCACTCCCACGCCGGGAGTTTGTAGCTTGCGGGGTGGCGGGTTCGAGACCCGTGTGTGGTGCGGACCGCCACCGGCTACATAACCATTGCTTCAGTCCAGGTCAATTTGAGTCTAGCCAGGGTTAGGGTAGCCCCGAATAGGCCTACCATCAATA
The DNA here is from genome assembly GCA_027497455.2 of Sardinella longiceps. Lineage (NCBI taxonomy): Eukaryota > Metazoa > Chordata > Actinopteri > Clupeiformes > Clupeidae > Sardinella > Sardinella longiceps. Next base: position 21,007 of record JAODXP020006348.1, read on the forward strand.
TGTAAAATCTCAAAGCTAGTCGGCTACCTTATTCTAGCACTCTCAAGATGCCAAAATTAACAGCCACTACCCTTTGGTTACTGTAATGTCATTGACCAAACATTCATTCATTCATTCTTCATTCATAACAACGAGTTTGATTGTGGTTACTGAGCAGGTGGTCTATGAATTCTTGGGGTTGCTAAAGCAACCAAGCAACACCCCCAGCATTGCTTTTGTTTATGATTTTTTAAATATATATCAAATAATTGAAAGTAACTAAGTAACTTGTACTTTAAGTAAATTTTAAATGAAGTAATTTTTACTTTTACTTGAGTAGATTTTTTGTTGGTTACTTTAACTTTTACTTGAGTAGAATTTAAGCAAAGTAAAGATACTTTTACTTAGTTACAATTTTTCTGTACTTTTTCCACCTCTGCCCAATACACATGTTGTCTGAAAATTGCATCCAAATCCGTGCAGTGCATTTCGAGTTAAGTTTTACACAGACAGACACACACATGCCAGCGAAAACAATAACAATCCTCATTATCAAGAAACATGAACAGTTCAAAGTAGTCAACAGCAACAACAGCACTTTTATTGCCCATTGCCTCAGTTGAACTTCTCCTGGTAAAATAACGGACAAATATGAAAATATGAAAACATGAAAACGAGAATAGATTTTGATTTGAAGTTAAAAGGGACACCAGGCAACATTTTTACTGTTAATTTACCTGCCTCGTAATCACTTTGATGACTGAATGGCTCATTACGGGGTGAATGATAGCTCCTACCGTGGATTTTCTGTGTATTATACTTGCAGAATCTGGGGTGTTGGGTGGGTGAAATTGAAACTGAAAGTGGATATAACCTACCTTTTTTTCAGCTTCGTACTCGTTTCGTACTGGTTTGCAAATAAAACCACATTGATTTAGAATGTACGTTGGACTTGGAATTTTTTTCAAAAATTTGACGACTGTAGGTGGAGTTCTGTCTTGTGTCTCTATAAAACAAATTATGACAATAACAACCATACAAGATAGGGAAAATAATTACTTAAACAGAACATCCCTATAAGAGCATTGATTTGTTTATAAAATTCACATTTTAGAAACAAAATGTCTCATATGAGAAAGAACAATATTTTAATAATCATAAAGACACATGACATTTTATCAGCCTCAAGGATATGGCAAAGGATGACCATCCTGGAGTATCTCAAAAATAATGACTTCAAAGATAAGAAACTGTTACCGGTATAGGTGTCGAAGAATAGGGTTTGCCCTTTGCATGTATCAGAATATGGGTGTTTGACATCTGAATGTATCAGGAGGATGGACACAGAATTTGAAGGAGAGTTAAGCTAGTCATTTTTCAGTCACGCACAAACAAGGCAAAGAGACACATATAAAGAGTTTGGTGTAGCTAAGGTGTTCACTTATAGTACAGCATGTATGCAGTCAGGCATTTGTTTCAGTGTGTGTGTGTGTGTGTGTGTGTGTGTGTGTGTGTGTGTGTGTTGTTGGGAACAAAAAGGAAAAGTAACTAGGACAATTCACATAGAGCACATGGAGTGTCGGTAGACTAATACACAGATACAGTACAATAGTTTTCCAAAAAGAATAAAATGAAAGATCAAAAACTTTCAGTGGGTGTTGAGAAATAGGGTTTATCTGAGTGAGGTAGTGGTCACTTAAACTCCTCCTCAGAGCAGCAAAACAAACCCACTGGCTGCCTCTAAAAACAGTAAGGAGGGGTTGGAACACAAAACTGATATCTGAAATAATTAGCCTATGAGTGACCGGCCCACTCATTCTGTCTAATTCAACTCTGTAGCTCGTTTCTTTCTCTTCTCCTCTCTGTAACAAACAAAGGCTTTGCTCTTTTTTCGGGCCTCCAAGATGGATGGGAAAGCTGAGAAGCTGAAGCTGCGTAGTGAAGTGGGATTGTTGGGGGGCATCTCCCTTATTGCTGGTACCATGATCGGCTCTGGGATTTACATGTCCCCACAGTCCGTGCTCTTAAATATTGGAAGTCCTGGTGCCAGTCTAGTCATCTGGGCATGTTGCGGAGTTCTCGCTATGTTTGCATCTCTAAGCTGGGCCGAACTGGGCACTGTGATTCGTGAATCTGGAGGGGAATATATCTATATACTACGCACAGCGAGTCAATCCATCGCTTTTGTTTTCGTCTTCACTTCTGTAGTAGTTCTTCGTCCTTCCAGTCTGGCAGGAGTAGCACTAAGTTTTGCACAGAATATAGTGGCACCATTTTACCAAGACTGCCCTCCACCCAATATTGTGGTGAAGTGTGTGGCTGCTGCTGGAATCCTGCTGGTCGCCACAGTAAACTGTCTGAATGTGAGGGCTGCAATGAAACTGATGGTTTTCTCCACGGCAGCCAAGCTGCTTAGTCTGGTCATTATTGTGATTGGAGGTGTTCTGCTGCTTGTACAAGGGAGTACCATCAACTTTGAGAACTCATTCAAAGGAACAAAGCTAGATGTGAGTTCCATTGGTTTAGCTTTTTACCAGTGCCTTTGGGCCTATGATGGCTGGAACAATTTGAATCGTATCACAGAAGAGGTGAAACATCCACAGGTATGATAAACGTTGATCTCTATCTCTATCTCTAGGCTATCTCTCTGCAATATTAAGTAATAACAAAATAAAAACCCTATCTACAATAATTAACTATTAACCGCTAATAAAACGAATTCAACTTCTCAACTATTTAACTATAGACAATGATTCCAACTGTCAGCTGTTATAGGCCCAGTCCCATTTCTATCACTTCACTATCACTTCCCCTCGATTTTGGCCCTAACACTCGGTTTGCGCGTTCATGTGTAAGTGTAGGGTGTCCCAATACTTTCGGGACCGAGGGATAGTGGCTTTCAGCCCTTCAAATCGCCCCTTCAAACGGAGGGAGGTCGGGTGCAGACTTCGAACGAAGTGAAGTTGAAGTGAAGATGAAATTACCCACGATTCTTTGCGAACTGCGTATCGGTACCCGATCTGTGTCCGACTGCCCGAGCTGTGTCCCGTTCTCTCAGCTCTGGATAAGAACTTAAAAAATATAGCTACTATTGCAATTAAGCATGTATATATATATTTTAATGTTGGGATATCTTAGTTTGATGTAAATTCAGTTGAATTCCGCACTGGTGTGTTAAAACATGACTATTAGAAAGATCGATATTTTTCAAAGTGCGCAAATCTTTCACCAGAATTACCAGAGCCTCTCATGTGGGTGATGATAACTGTCGATGACGGCTTTTGAACAGTTTACCCCGGTTAAGAGCCTTATATCCGTTCAGTGTTAACGATAGACGCATGAAACAGGTGAAGACGTTTTTATGCGAAATGCTGTCCCATTTATTAGGGGAAGATCGCACTTCTCACTACACAATCGAGGGGTGTCTCATCTTGGAGGGAACTCGAAAACGAGTGCTAGTGTTAGGGAATAGAAATGGGATTGGGCCTTAAACTCTCTGCCTCTGCCCATAACTGTGTCAAAATAGAAGTCCTCACACCCTTATAACCAAGGACATTTTCTACCACATATGAAAATAGTCCCTCATGTGTACACACGCAAAGTAGTACGTCACTGATCTCAGTAGGTTATAAAGTAGCTTGATTATTACTTGTACTGTATGCTGCAATGAGAGTGTAACTCCATGTCATATCAGCCTGGAAAATTGTCACATTTCATATTTAGTCTTAGTAGACTTCAGAGCTACAGGAGTGTATGCCCATTTCTCCAAATTGCTTTGTTAAAATTACTTTCAGACCTACTCTGGCCACAAACATGATTTGTTTATTAAATTCACATTTTAGAAACAAAATGTCTCACATGAGAAAGGACAATATTATAATAATCATAAAGACAAATTACATTTTTATCAGCCTCAAGGATGTAACAAAGGATGACCATCCTATGGAGTATCTCAAAAATAATTAATTCAAAGATAGTGACGAGGAATAGGATTTGTATGTAGAGGTCCCTTAAAGCCACAGAATTTAGTGGTGGCATTTTACCAAGACAGTGTTGGAAAGCGGATAGACACACCAACACGTAGTTAGCCTCAAAGTTTAATTGAAATTGCCTAGTTTATATATCAGCACAGTTGCCCTTTGCATATATCCAGGGGTGCTGTAGTGGGCCTTGAGGAGTCTGGAATTGTATTCCAGACACTGAGGGGGGCCCATGACCATTGCTAGTGCACAGGGCCCAGGATTTGGTGCTACGCCCCTGCATGTATCAGAATATGGGTGTTTGACATCTGAATGTATCAGGAGGAGGGACACAGCATTTGATGTGGAGAACAGTTAGTCATTTTTCAGTCACGCACGAACAAGGCAAAGAGATACATATGAAGAGTTTGGTGTAGCTAAGGTGTTCGCTTATAGTACAGCATGTATGCAGTCAGGCATTTGTTTCAATGTGTGTCTTTGTGTGTCTGTGTGTGTGTGTGTGTGTGTGTGTGTGTGTGTGTGTGTGTGTGTGTGTGTTGGGAACAAAAAGGAAAAGTCACAAGGACAATTCTCATAGAGCACATAGAGTAACTTTAGACTGATACACAGATACAGTACAATAGTTTCCCAAAAAGAATAACTTGAAAGATCAAAAACCTTCAGTGGGTGTCGAGAAATAGGGTTTGTCTGAGTAAGGTAGTGGTCACTTAAACTCCTCCCCAGAGCAGCAAAACAAATCCATTGGCTCTGAAAACAGTAAGGGGTTGGAAAACAAAACTAAAAACTGTAATAATTGGCTTTCTATCTAATTCAACACTGTAGCTCTGTACATCGTTTCTTTCTCTTCTCCTTGCTGTAACAAACAAAGGTTTTGCTCTTTTTTCGGGCCTCCAAGATGGATGGGAAAACTGAGAAGTTGAAGCTGCGCAGTGAAGTGGGATTGTTGGGGGGCATCTCCCTTATTGCTGGTACCATGATCGGCTCTGGGATTTTCATGTCCCCACAGTCAGTGCTCTTAAATATTGGAAGTCCTGGTGCCAGTCTAGTCATCTGGGCTTGTTGCGGAGTTCTCGCTATGTTTGCATCTCTAAGCTGGGCTGAACTGGGCACTGTGATTCGTGAATCTGGAGGAGAATATATCTACATACTACGCACAGCAGGTCAACCCATCGCTTTTGTTTACATCTTCACTTCTGTAGTAGTTCTTCGTCCTGCCAGTCTGGCAGGAGTAGCACTAAGTTTTGCACAGAATTTGGTGGTGGCATTTTACCAAGACTGCCCTCCACCCAATATTGTGGTGAAGTGTGTGGCTGCTGCTGGAATCCTGCTATTGGCCATATTAAACTGTCTGAATGTGAGGGCTACAATGAAACTGATGGTTTTCTCCACGGCAGCCAAGCTGCTTAGTCTTGTCATTATTGTGATTGGAGGTGTTCTACTGCTTGTGGAAGGGAATACCATCAACTTTGAGAACTCATTCAAAGGGACAAAGCTGGATGTGAATTCCATTGGTATAGCTTTTTACCAGTGCCTTTGGGCCTATGATGGCTGGAACAATTTGAATTGTGTCACAGAAGAGCTGAAACATCCACAGGTATGATAAAATTTGATATCAGGATCTCTCTGCGATATTAAATTATAACAAAATAAAAGCCCTCTCTACAATAATTAACTATTAATTACCGCTAATAAAACTATTTCAACTTCTCAACTATTTAACTATAGGCATTCATTCCAACTGGCAGCTAAACTCTCTGCCTCTGCCCATAACTGTGTCAAAATAAAAGTCCTCACACCCTTGTAATCAAGGACATTTTCTACCACATATGAAAATAGTCCCTCCATGTGTACACGGCAAGTAGTGCAAGTCACTGATATCAGTAGGTTGTAAAGCAGCTTGATTATTACCTGCGTGCTGCAATGAGAGTGTAATTCCATGTCATATCAGCCTGGAAAATTGTCACATTTCATATTTAGTCTTACTTCAGAGCCACAGGAGTGTCTGAACCTATTGTAGGTATGTTGTATAAAACATATCTATTCCTTATATGTTTATATCTATTATACTACATATGTCCTGCACACTACACAAGAACAACAGTAGTAGGCCAAGAGGTTGGATGAAACCGAGAGAACGGGAGTGTAAGCAGAGAGCAGGTGTGTGTGTGTGTGTGGGAGAGAGAGAGAGAGAGAGAGAGAGAGAGAGAGAGAGAGAGAGAGAGAGAGAGAGTGTGCGCGTATGATAAGAGGTGAAAGGAATGTGTGTGACCAGGGAGGGATGCTGGTACCAGGAGAGACAGGGCTCATGTGCAGCAACAGTATACCCCAATAACTATTTGTGTTTTGTTGTGGGGATTGGTTGGGTAGTTGAAGAACAGATAATTTTATTAAAATTGTAGGCCTTATGAATCCTTTTAGTATAGTATATCCCAATGTTCATTATTCTATGTGAAAATAGGTTATGCAGCAAAAGCATTAGAAGGTTATGGTTGTAATGAAATAATATGACCGGATGCCATGGTCTTGGGTCATGGCAACTGTAAGATCTTATGTATAAACAATATTTAACTAACATCTTTACAGAAGTTGGTCTGTAATGTTAGAAGTTGAAGAACGAGGAGAGAAAGAGGGCCAGAGTGTGTGTGTGTGTGTGTGTGTGTGTGTGTGTGTGTGAGTGAGTGGAAACAAAGATGAGAGAGAGAGAGGAGAGAGAGAGTGTGTGGAAGCACACATACCTGGCAGGACAGAGCTATTGAGGCCTTTTCTATTCCATAGTGCATAAGTGTAGAGAAATTTTAATAACTGTATGAAACTAACTGCATTAATTTGTAACACCATTATAGTCTTAAAGGTTAAACTGTAATATTACAGTACAGTATGTATGCGTGTGTTTAGTTGAGTTGGGACTGTGTGTATGCGTAAGCAGAGAAAGTAGGATTATTAGGCACTACATAAAAAGGATAGAAAAGGTCAGTTTGACCGCCCGCTGGAGCAAGGTGGCTGGCCAAAGTAAGGTTAAGGACATGAGGGAGTTACGGAATGGACAATTTGGAGAGAGTTGGTATCAGGTTGGCGTTTTGGAGAAGATAGCTGCAGAGTTGTGTCAACAACCAGGAGTCTTTTTAAAAACATGATAAAAAGCATATGAAGGTCAAAACATTAAAGTACAAAGTACTCTGGTCCAGAGTGGAGATTCCATCATGATCTTCCAAAAAGATAAGACACTATGATGAGTCGAAACTTAACTTGATTGGCCAGGTAGCCTAGCCTAGAACTCTAGACGCATTTAGCGGTAGCAAGTACTTGCTCAGCAAGTACGTCGATGAGCCATAAGTCAGACCTAGATTGTGTCTGAGCTGTTTATCTGAGCTGTTTACGTTCTAGGTTGTATTCAGACATTGTATTCATAGCCAATCACAACGTTACATCTGGACAGGGAGTTAATGGGGCGGACTTAGCGTTGTTTGAATCGCTTGTTAGTTGCTAGTTACGCCAATTAGCTTTACCCAGGGGTCTATCACTCGTCACCAGACTATGCATTCATGTGATAGTCTGGCCTGTCAGGCTACAGGTAGCCCACTGTGATAGAAAAAAATCTGTCTAGTTTAGGGTATAAAACATAAGGGAACTCGGAGAAGAATTTACACTTGATCAACTCTCCTGGGCAACCAGTTGACTTCACTGCAGTGAAATCTTGTTCACATTGCCAACTCTTGGGTTTTATTGCTGGACTGTTGTCTAAGCTTATGCCCTGTTGGTTCTGTGGATAAAGAACAGCAACATATCTCTGTCTCAGCACAGCATGCTTCCTTTGAAGGCAAATCATTTGAAAAGTAGCAAGGCTAATTGATTTGAAAGAAAAGCACACCACACATACAGTATAACCAAGTATTTGCTTCAAATGGTCATGGTGACATTTGAACTGCTGGAATAACTCAAGGCTAATCATCTATCTCAGGTTTCCCAGCCAAATGAATGTTATGCACCGGTTAACAACAAAGCCCAGCACACAGTGCATCTGCACCTTTCATTCAGATTGCCGACAGATTAGCAAATTTACAGGAAGCCAACGCAGGGGTGGCATGAACCTGTATCCGACAGACTGGAATATTTTTACAAAAATGTGCAGGTCACCTATCAGGCAATATTATATTAGTATAAAGTATACTATACATAAACCGTGCACAAAAACTAAGAAAACTTTGGCGCAATATACAGGTATATCCCCTTTAATAATACCAACCCCTAGTGATTTATATCATTTTCATTGTTGATTTGTCACCTTTACAATGAGGTATATAGCTTGTAAGCATCGGGCAATCATGGAATGCGTGACACAGCCAAATGTGTGAGTAGTGCCAACCAAAAATGTGAAAATACTATATACTGTATACAGTATATCGAGGTACAGTACTTAGAAACTGTGTGTGCACCATCCAGGGATCCCCGTTGCATACACATAATGCACATGGAGTTGTATGTAGTATGGAAAGTGAATGAGATGAGCCTCAGGGATAATGGCCACAAGGCCTCCTGATATACAGAATTAATGGATGAGGTTGGGCCAAAGAACTCCATAACGCAAAATGGAGGGGGTTGCCTCCGCAATGGAGCCTAGTAGTGTATGCAGTTCAACGGAAATGTAGTGAAGTGAACAGAAAAAAAAACCTCCAGTAAAGTAGAGGGTAACACTTTAATTTACAACCCGTGAAGTACTGGGTAATTATTAGGTAAGAATGGTGTAACAAAAAAGTATCAAGGGATAAATTACTGAGTACTTACAGCGTAAGTTTGCTGGAATAACACACGCTCACGCTTTATTTTACAGCCCGTGAAGTACTGGCCAAGTACAAGTAAGAACAACGTAACAAAACAGAATTTAATGTGTTATATTGCCATAATTACAATGTAAATGTGGGGTAACCTGAATGCAGAAGCGTATAGGAAAGCAAGGGTTGGATCAACTTGCACGCACTTTATTTTACAGCCCGCGCATCCAACATTAGGGTGTAGTTGCAAGTAGTTTTGGGGTGTTTAGGTCATTCCACAGTATTTATTCTTTAGCCTACTTTTCAGGCCTGTTTCACACACAAACTGCGCGTTTGCGGTGCGGAAGTCAGGACAGGAGCCACGCAGAACAGGTGCGCTGTCTGAATGACCTGACCTATTAACGTGCATTCTAAACGGAAATGGACCAAAACCACGCCCGCACCCGCTCACACACAGGTTTGTGGTGTGATATGGATAGGCAGAGACAGCGGATTGACAAAGGTGCCATTTTCACATGAAGGTCTAAGCAAACCGAAGAGGCTCATAACAGCCTCCTTACCATGAGAGTTACCGACATGACTGAAAATAATACTGTTCATCAACAACAACAAGGGAAGGATGCGCGGGCTGTAAAATAAAGTGCGTGCAAGTTGATCCAACCCTGGCTTTCCTATGCTTCTGCATCCAGGCTACCCCCACACTTATTTTGTAATTATGGCAATATTATACATACAGTTCTATTTTGTTACGTTGTTCTTACCTATACTTACCCAGTACTTCACGGGCTGTAAAATAAAGCGTGAACGTGTGTTATTCCAGCAAACTTACACTGTAAGTACTCAGTAATTTATCCCTTGATACTTTTTTGTTACACCATTCTTACTTAATACATACCCAGTACTTCACGGGCTGTAAATTAAAGTGTTACCAAGTAGAGATACCCCCAACACTTAAGTACTGTAGTGAGTTGTTCTGTATGATTACTTTGGTTACGTCTTGGCCACAACCTGTGCATCCCCCGTTTTTCTACCTCTATTCACATGTCTTCCTTCAAGTCAGCCAAGAACTGTATTGAGAAAATGGTGCACTCTTGGAGATTTTATTTCTGCATAAAAAAAAATCCTTGGCATTTCCAGGGGCATAGACTGGGCGTGCACAGGAATCTCTCTCAGAGAGCACTCTGTCTTGGATACCAGAGGGTTGGAGGCTGGCTGCCGCCTCTACTATGTCTGCTTTCAATTCTGGTTTCATTTCCAAAGCTTTAAGTGGGATTTCCTGTTAAACCCAATTTTTCAGTTTTCAATGTGTCTCTCAGCATTTTTCCTAAAATTACATAAAATCTATGTCTCACATATTTGTGCCTAAAATAGTATGATAGTATTTTGCCATCACATCCACACATCAGGAGCAAACTTGGTAATGTTTTTGTGATACAGAGGTCCTAGGGTTCAGGTTTTTTTTTTTTTTTACCTGTATGTTTGCGTTGCATTGCAACTTTGGTCTCTCTCTCTCTCTCTCTCTCTCTCTCTCTCTCTCTCTCTCTCTCTCTCTCTCTCTCTCTAATTCCAAACAAATTTTCAAAGGGTTTACTGTAAATCCCTGATGATCCTTGCCAAACACAGAACTTGGACATATGTGTGTTTAACTTAAATGACAATTGCAAGGGTTGTAAGACGTGTTTTGATAACTTTATATCTCAATATCTGTTCTATTTTAGCTAGATGTGATTGAGCTCAGTAGCCTATAACATCGGTGTAGGATTTTGACCATGGTCTCATATTTCCTAATTCAGCAAATGTCCATACTAAATTAAGTCCAATACAAAAATAGAAGAAAAAAAAATCCCTTTGCACAACCAACTGTGTCTTAAAAACAGGTGCTGGTGGATTGCAGGTTCAAAATTCATACTGTATATTGTATAAGAGAGGCAACCACCGCACACTGATATATTTAAGTGACTTTATTGAGCAACACGTTTCGCAAGTTACAGTACTTCTTCAGGTTCCTATATAACTTCAACTGAAAACTCTGAAGTTTTTCAGTTGTTCATTGCCTTACAGTTGCAGCTCATTGGGTGATTTCATTGAATACAGACATGTTAAAATGAACACACATGCTTATGCGCATCATGCTTACTCAAGCTGTGAAGCAGGTGCTCAAGTGCTAATGTCATGCAGTCCCTCCCCCCACCTCACCATGACAGGTTCTTGCTTAACAATCTTGCAACATTTTTATGATAGGTTAAGGTGCTTTAAAGATAAATGATTGTCTCTAAATACTTGTCATTAAAAGAAGTTCTCAAGAGGGAATGACAGCCAACAACAACAGAAAGAAAGAAAATTGTTGATTAGATATAATATATATGAGAATTGTTTACTATACTTTATGTTTGATGTTTTTTAGTAGGTGTTGCTCATAGTTTCAACGACAGTTAAGCAAAATCTGATTGTAAATTCAATTGCTATCGTTATCCAAAGTCACAAATACAGGAATTAAACAAGTGTGTGTATGGTTTATTGGTATGGCCCTTGGCAGATGCTTCACATAACAACAATAATAAACATTATCATCGAAGATGAACAGATCTAAGCAGTCATCATGACCTGCATAAAACATACTAACAATGGTCCAGATCATTTTGATAAAGTAAAATCGTAGCAAATGATCACAATAACAACCATAAACAGACAAAAACACATACAAACCATATCTCTGTAGGCACAGGCTAATTAAGAGTGTTACACCATGATTAAATATGTGACATTAAATTGCATTAAATATTACTAAGCATTACTAAGCAAGCATATTATTATTTAATTGTATTATACAACTTTAGACATGTGGTTTTCATGAAACCACATTTACAAATCATTTACAGTATAAATTAATTTCATATAATAACTATGTAACCTTACGTGTAAGACAAAGGGGATACAAAGTAGATTAATTTCTTTTGGGCAAATAGAACTTCCCAAAATACATGAATTAGTTGGAAAAAAACATTGGCATTGATGTTTGATCAAAGTTGATCCAAGTTGAATGGTGGGTTAAAGGGCAACTTCAGTTATTTTCAACAAGAGCTCTATTGCTCAAGCTGCTTGAGATTAGCCAATACTGAAGTTGCAAGACATTTTGGTCCAACCATATAGGTTTCCTTGAACAGAGAATAATCCCTTGCAACTAGCCCAATGGGGCAGAATTTTGAACTGTATTTTTAACATCTTAACATACTCCGAATGTCACCACAAAAACTATGGATTTTCAGTATTGGCTAATCTCAAGTAGCTTGAGCAATAGAGCTCTTGTTGAAAGTGACTGAAGTTGCCCTTTAAGTAGTTGTCACTACTAACACCTTCTCAGAATTGCACCACACACTCAAAAGCTCATAAAACAGAAAGGATGAGTTGGAACACATTTTAGTTTGTAATTATTAACCCATCATTGCCCTAACAGCAGTAGTGAGTGATCGGTCCACTCCTTCGGTCCCATTCTGTCCAATTCAGCTCTTTGCTGTAACAAACTGCAGTAAAGCTCTGCTCCTTTTTCGGGCCTCCAAGATGGATGGGAAAGCTGAGAAGTTGAAGCTGCGCAGTGAAGTGGGATTGTTGGGTGGCATCTCCCTTATTGCTGGTACTATGATCGGCTCTGGGATTTTTATGTCGCCACAGTTTGTGCTAATAAACATTGGAAGTCCTGGTGCCAGCCTGGTCATCTGGGCAAGTTGTGGAATACTTGCTATGCTGGCGTCTCTAAGCTATGCAGAACTGGGCACTGTGATTCGTGAATCAGGAGGGGAGTACATCTACATTCTGCGCACAGCAGGTCCACCAATCGCTTTTCTTTGCATCTTCACCTCTGTGATGGTAGTGCGTCCAGCTGGCTTGGCAGCAGTGTCCCTGAGTTTTGCACAGAATTTGGTGGCACCATTTTACCACGATTGTCCTCCACCCGACAATGTGGTGAAGTGTGTGGCTGCTGCAGGAATCCTGCTGTTGGCCATAGTAAACTGTCTGAATGTGAGAGCTGCCATGAAAGTGATGATTTTCTTAATGGCAGCTAAGGTGATCGGATTGGCCATTATTATGATTGGAGGTGTTGTGCTGCTAGTTCAAGGGAACACATTAAACTTTGACAACGCCTTTGAGGGGACAAAGCTGGATGTGAGTTCTATTGGTGTAGCTTTTTACCAGTGCCTTTGGTCCTATGATGGCTGGAACAATTTGAATTATGTGACAGAAGAGCTAAAAGATCCACAGGTATGGTGAAGTCTTCAAAGTGTTTCATGGTTTACTAAACTAACACATCATGTAAAATAAGATCAAAAGTATGTACAGTAACCTACTGTAGGGTGCTGTTTCCCTCAGAGAAATTAATGTAGCACTGTTGTCATTAATTATTAGTATATTATATTTACACAGAAAGAGAAGTAAACGCTGTCAAGTGGATGCATTTTTTTGTTTTGGTTGATGACACTGTAAAAGTCAAGGGTCACCTGGAGATTATGGTCAAATGTGGTGAAATATGAGGTGATATGATGTCGTATATGACAAGACAGTCAGAAGGGGTGAGGGAGGAGTCTCGTGAGAAAGGAGGTGAAAGGTTACAGTTGTGTCAGTTTTTTTTTTTATTAAGAAAAATATGTGAATGAGGTGTAATTAATTTACTGTAAATATGGACTGCTGTTTCAGCAAACTGTTTAAATTATTATTGATGACAACTGACACTCAGAATGGGAAACACTATGGCCATACTGTTGTTATTTATCCTATTTATTCCTCATAACATAGTGTGTATAAAACAATCTTGATGCACTCGTGCAGCATCAAAGTTTTCCTATTCTGTTCCTTGACACTGTGCAAGTCCATTGCCCTTACAATATTTTTTTGGTACCCCAAAATATATTTTTATGTTGACTGTGACACATTAACAAAGGTCTAATTGAAGAGGTCTCCAAAACTTGATAAAAGTAACATAAATGCGCTTTCCCTAAATCTTTTAAATTGGATATTCAGGTAACATCAGACCAGTTTAAAACTCTCATTTTATTGATATTAAGTGAGAGACACAATAAAAAGACATTGTTTTTAAAATATGTGAAAATGGATAATGTTTTGGAAAAGAGCTACACAATATACTGTAATTTGGTTGCCTTACCAGAGGTTGTGCCATGGGTCCCTGTGGTGCATAGGACTAGTCAGGACTAGTCTGGTGACATGAACTAAGTTCTTGTGGTGTGTATCATGTGAACATGTGCTTTGCATCCATGGTTTATTCATTTATTACAGTTATATTCACAAGTAGAGTTAGCAGATCAGTGCTGGAAGAAATGTTAATATGTGCCGATGTTTTAATTTCTTGCCATATGCATTTGTTAAAATCATTGCCATTGACAATGTCATTGCTAGAGGGACAGGCCATCCTCACTTTGGTCGTTTGGTCTAGGAGATGACAAGAGGATATGCTGAATATTGCAACTTTCAAAAGTGTCACAGGTTATAAATGACATAAATGTCATCTCTGACCAATTTTTCTCTTCTTTTCAGAGGAATCTACCCAGATCTGTGATGATTGCCATTCCCATGGTAACAATGCTGTATGTGCTGGTCAATGTGAGTTACTTTGCATCCCTAACTCCACGGGAGATGATGACTTCAAGTGCAGTTGCAGTGACATGGGGGTGAACAAACTATTTTGGATGTTTTAAAGTTTCACAAAATGTGTGCATTTCCAGGATTATGGGTGTCAGAACATGAGCAAGTCTGCTATTACTAGGCTTACATTAATTACAATTAATTACAAATTACAAGAATACATTTCATACGTGTATCACAAGAATACATTACATTTTATTGCCACTGTACAGTACATGGCACTGTACATTACAACACCTCCACTATTTATTACAAAAATCTGCCCATATTCCTTCTTATGTTCTGGGTTTCTGTTGTATAATAAAGAATATCTGTGTTTTTAATCCTGATTTGCCCATAAAATAAAGGCATTTTAACTTTTTTCACTGGATGAGTGCCTTGGTATCTTCTCATGGATTTAATATGTGTGTTGTGTTGTGACAGGAATAAAGTGCTAGGAAGCTGGGGATGGCTGATGTCAGTCGCTGCAGCTCTGTCTGCCTTTGGATCTCTGAATGGGACGTTCTTCAGCGGGGGACGGGTGTGCTTTGTGGCCGCCAGGGAAGGGCATATGGTGAGATTTCAAATAAAGCAAGAAAAGTAGTAGTTCGCACACTGATAGCTCCTTGATTAAAAAAAAGTTTCCTTTATCTTTACCTCTCTACCTATACTGAGTTATCAGTATGTGGACTACGACTTTTCTTACTTTTCAAAGCTCCTGTTTAAAATTTGGGGGTGTGCGCTGTCTTCTCAATATTTTGAGATTTCAAATAAAGCCTAAATTAATCCTTAATATCCTGGAGCAACTGCATTACTGTGTAACCCACTGTAAATCTCCTGGTGGTTCTCTCATAACATTTCTTTAGACATAACTCAAAGCTGAAATACAAAAGATAGGACTATGTTGAAATCTTCAAATTTAGTGTTGTATAAAAGACAGCCTGTCACAACAGTGCCTGTTGTTCGGCTGAAATATTTTCAAACCATGCTGAACCCTGAACATTGACTAAGCTGATGCCAGAGCAGTTGCTCTACTATATGTATTTCAATATCACAGATAATTGCCAATTGTTTGACAGAAGTATTTTCTCCTAGCCAGGCATTTTGGCCATGGCCCATGTGAAACATCTCACACCTTCTCCGGCTCTCATCTTCACGACGGCCATCGCTCTCATCGTGCTGATCCCTGGGGATTTCCAGAGCATAGTCAACTTCTTCAGGTGAGCCAGCTATACTGCAGCACACTTCCACATAATCAGAGTCAAAGTGAACTTTATTTTCAAAGTGAACTTATACTGTCAATCAGACCATGTAACATCCATCACTTATACCAGTGTTTCTCAAACTGTGGGGCGGGCCCCACTAGAGGGGCACAGACACTAGACAGGTGGGGTGCGAGACATCTCTTTGTGATCGACCAACAGTCGCACCATGCGCATATGACAGTAAACTGACTTGCAATATGCGCTATATGACAGTAAATGTGAGCGATTCCATAGTTTGCTTAGTTTCTGTGACATGAGGGGTTCAAGATTGACAAAAATCCTGTACTCACAAAGTATTCCCCACAGAGATACATGTATTGTGCACAAATTGAGCCTTCCAGGTGAGGCGTGAAAATTCTCTGTCTTCCAAAGTGGGGAATGACAGAAAATATTTGAGAATCACTGACTTATACAGATGAATATGTTCATAGTACAGGTGCTCCCCGTACTGTCTGTAAAGCGCTGTGAGAGAATGTATTGTATTTGAGCGCTCTACAAATAAAATTGAATTGAATTGAATACTGAAGTTGCCTTTCCCCCAAACTCCAAATTTGCAGTATTTTGACACAAGTAAACATAAAGCTAAACATAAAAGATACATACTAGACAAAAAAGTGCTCATAGACATAAACAGATAAGCAAATTAACACAACATATTGGTGTGTACACGCATTTGTCAACACACAAGTCATGTCATGTTGATAAGTTTGTAAAGGATGGGTGGGGGCACTGCACGGAGCTCTGTAAGCCTACTCTATGACCGTCAAAGGAGCCAGCAAATCTGCTTGGTACTTTGGACAAAAACATTACAAACAAACAAGCTTGAAATTTGCTCAAGATGCAATAGGTATGTTCAAGATGTTTGAATATGAATGACACACAATAGTAATGTTCTCAATGTTTTCTTTATAGCTTTACAGCTTGGTTCTTTTATGCCATCACCCTGTGTGGCCTCCTGTACCTGAAGATCAAGAGGCCTGATCTACCAAGGTCTTATAAAGTAAGTGATAAAAAAAGTTATTTTATTTCCAAAAGTTTGTTATTGTGCTATTTTAAGAGTGATCAAATTTCATTATGACAAACATTTAAAGATTAAATATGAAGTATACAGTACATACTCTTTTGATCTTGCTAGGGAAATTTGGTCTCTGCCTTTAACCCAAATTGGAATTAGTGAAACACACAGCACACATTGAGGTGAGGCACACACTAAACCGGTGCCAGGCATGGACTGGCCACAGTCCATATAGAACAATGCCTGGTGAGCCGACGGTCATTTTCGGGCCGATGCTGTCATTTACTCATATTTTTCTTGAAGGATATTGGGCTAGTTCAATTAAAATTTTGCAATTTGTCCAACTTACAGTAATATATTAGCTTGCCATGACATTATTACTGAATAAAATCATGGTGGGCCACCATGGCCAGAAATGCCAGGCCCATTGTTTGGTCCCAGTCCGGCCCTGACCGGTGCAGTGGAGCAGTGAGAGGTCAAGGGTTAACCCGGAGCAGTAACCAGTTGGCCCCGGCTGCCCCAGTTGATTTCTGTTATAGAAATATAGTTTATAATGCTGTAGCTCTGTAGTCTTTCCTATGGCCTATTGAACCTGAACAATGAGAAACAATATCAATCTCAATCTTAATCTGGTAAATGGTAACAGATATAAAGAGGCTTTGAGAGTAAAAGTGTAGAGTCAAATTGATTAGTCTGGCTAAAGCTGCCAGTGGTAAGCCGTTTAAATCAATCCCTTTGAACCACACACATCGGATTACAGGGTGTGAAGATTGCAATGATACTGAGGTTTATGGTGTGGACTGTGTAGTACTGTATGTCTTTCCTTTAGGCCTACCTATTACAACCTTGCAAAGTAAGAAGCAATAAAATGCCGGTTAGAACCTGCAGTGATAATGATAATGTCCCTTATTTATCATCTGAAGTTAGATGCAATTGCTACGATAAACTATGGTGTGACCCACTTCCAGTGAATTATACCAAGCTAAGATATAGTGGTATCAGACTGGGTATTGTAATGCACACAAACAGAAAGATAATGTACCTTTTATCTCACTCTGTGGCTGACTGCAAATAAGACAATTTCCTAGAAAGTTGAAAAGCATCTTCTAAAAGTGATCTTTAATGTTTTCTCACCATGTCACACTGTAGGTTCCCATTGTGATCCCCATCATTGTCTTATTGGCGGCAATTTTCCTCGTCCTCGCTCCAATCATCGATGACCCCCAGATTGAGTACCTCTACGTCTCACTGTTCATCCTAAGTGGGATTATTTTCTATGTGCCATTCGTCCATTACAAACTTTGCCCTGGATTGTTGAACAGGCTGACCATTTTCCTCCAAATGTTTCTTGAGGTTGCTCCAGCTGAAAAAAACTTGTAGGCCTTAAGAAAGCCAGAAGCCTTCAATCAAAATGCCACCTCTGTCAATATTGTGAAAAGAAAGTCTACTAACATCAGTTATTTAGGTAGTAGCCTAGGCATAGCCTTTGCATGTCATGCACAGAAATGGGGTAGGTGGTATTGACATGGTTTTAGACACAAAAATGACATAAACCCACTGAAAAAATAAATCAGTACTAAAAACAAAGAATGACATGGTGGTTAATATTTTTAGCCTGCATTATTGCAATCCCTCCCAATACCTTTTGCATGCCCTCCCAACTGTTTTGCATTTCCCCACAATACCGTTTGCATTCCTTTGAATTTAATTTAATTGAGTATTGAACCTTGTTGTCTGATGTTAAAATACAATTTATTCAATTGTATTTTGTCAAAAATAAGATCAAGTGATATTTTACAAGCCTAATTAAGATCTCATGTTTAAGATGTGTATTGAAATGTTTTTTTTTTTTTGCTAAAACAACGCCCCGCTCTGACCACTTCAATTGAACTGCAATGGCTTTGCGCTATTTTACATCACATGTAGACTACTTCTAAATTTAAGATTTCCATATGAAAAACAGCAGAACCATGCCTCATGTTCATGGTA
The DNA here is from genome assembly GCA_027497455.2 of Sardinella longiceps. NCBI lineage: Eukaryota > Metazoa > Chordata > Actinopteri > Clupeiformes > Clupeidae > Sardinella > Sardinella longiceps. The sequence continues at coordinate 39,635 of JAODXP020006348.1, forward strand.
GCTTTTTGACCATGCACAACCTCTGTTAATTCATCTATGCCAAAGTAAAAGTGGTTTTCCATTCTATGTCTCCTATAGCTATTGCAAGAGAATGCTAAAGATATTGCGAGGGAACTCAAATCTTCTGTCTAAAAATAATTAACCACCATGTTCCCATCAGGTCTCTGTAGAGTGCAATATAATTACCGCCCCTAATCTGAACCACTTGAATTTCAAATATGTTTAAATATGTTTATATTAGGGCTAAGATTTTGGTGACATTTAAGAGAAAACTGAGCCTCCCTTGTGGTCTTAATATAGCCACCTTCAGTGCATATATACAGGTTGTTTATGTTTGGTTTGCCTTTTGGTTTGCCTTTTTTTGTTGAAGTTTTAAACTTTTTTCGCCTTTATAACACTGGAGTATGTGCATTTGTGGGAGAATAATGCAATATGGTAAAATAAGAGTATTATGTTGTGACACGGAGTGTGTGTGTGTGTGTGAGTGTGTGTTTTGTGTGTAAGTTATGTAGGTTATGTTTGAAGATATTATATCAAGTGTTTAAACTTTTAAAAATTATAGCAGATGTTTAAATTATATCCTGAATAACTGACATTTCTTGCTGAAATATTCTTGTTTAGATACTGTAACTCTCTTGGTACTTAGAGTGGCATCTTCCAAAACTGATTATGTTGATGTCACTGGTTTAGTTAACATCATGGACTAGCCTATTGATGAGTTTGTGTTCACAATTGGGCAATAGACTTGGTATGACAAATAAAATGCACAGAATGGTTTACATAATGTGATTATTCATTACATTTACATGCTTACTTTCAATAAGCATCAAGTCAATACATTAATGACTTTTTGAAGGCATGACACACACGCACAGGCACACACACACTCACTCAGGTATCTCTGATCTAATGGCAGGGCAGGGTCCCCCAAATTGCAAGGGCCAACCCAAGCCCTTAACACACACACACACACACACACACACACACACACACACACACACACACACACACACACACACACACACACACCAAAAGAAAAAGAAATCAATCAAAAAATGTAAAAATGCTCTTTTTGAGGTAGGCATACACCATTTTATGCACTAGGCTGTCATCCAGTCATGAGATGGACTCGTCCCATATCCCTTGTCCATTTGCAGAAAATTCTTATGCCATGTGCCAGCTACATATTATGGATTGTATTCCAGACAACATTTAAGCCATCCAATGCGTCTGTCTCATCGTGAGAATAATGCTCTGTTTAGTTGAGTGTCCACTTGGCTAGTAACCACTCCTTACACATGGAAAGGGATAGCACAGCCAATCAAAACCCATTTTAGACAAAGTGACTTCACCAAGTGTTTTCCTATTGGATGCTATATTAAGAACGCAACAGGGCTCTTTAAAAAGGAAAGAGTGACATTTTGCAGGGGTACAAATACATGGAGGCTATCACTGGGTGGAAGGCACAGATTGACCAGAGGTGAAAGTAGCCTTGTAACGCTAGGCCTATATTATCTCATAAACTACTGTGTTATTGTTGTCCATAATCAGGCCAAAAGGACAGACCGAAATCTAGTAATAGGTGTGGACCCCAGAAGAAATGGCTGCTATTCGGAAAAAGCTGGTCGTGGTGGGTGATGGCGCCTGTGGAAAGACTTGTCTACTCATTGTGTTCAGTAAGGATGAATTTCCCGAGGTGTATGTGCCAACTGTGTTCGAAAATTATGTCGCGGACATCGAGGTAGATAGCAAGCAAGTCGAATTAGCTTTGTGGGATACAGCCGGCCAGGAGGACTATGACCGCCTTCGCCCCCTATCCTATCCGGACACGGATGTTATCCTAATGTGCTTTTCGGTGGACAGCCCTGATTCTTTGGAGAATATTCCAGAAAAATGGGTACCAGAGGTGAAGCATTTCTGTCCAAATGTCCCGATTATTTTAGTGGCCAACAAGAAGGACATGCGAAATGATGAGAACGTCCGGAACGAGCTAGCACGGATGAAACAGGAGCCAGTGAAGACAGAGGATGGGAGGGCAATGGCGGTGCGCATCGGGGCGTACGATTATTTGGAGTGTTCGGCAAAAACGAAGGAAGGGGTTCGGGACGTTTTCGAGACCGCAACTCGAGCTGCTTTACAGAAAAGGCAAAGACCATCCGGTAGCTGCGTGGAATGTTGCAAATTAATATGAAAAAAGCAATAAGAAATGTCAATCTAGGTTAACCAGACAAAATAACAACGGGCCAGACAAAGAATGGCTTTCAGTCGGCAGAGCTAAGTCTCGTGTTATGGGATGGTTAAACTGCCATCTATGGGCCAGTTGAGATCTCCTTGTGATGGACAGTATGGAGTGATGTGACAGTTTAACCCCATAGGGTGGGGTTAATATCTTATGGTGAGAGATTTCCGCAACACTAATCTGAAATTTGTTAATGACCATTTCGAACACTAATGATGGCCTACTACGTGAAAGCAGATAGCCTAGCCTACTAGTATGCATCCCTAAAAGGATTTCCTTTGCCAAAAGACCTGGGACAAAGCAACAAGAGACTGTACCAGAAATGTCTGTGAAATGAAGCTGCTCTTGGTCATATAGTTCATCGGTGCATGTTATTATTAATTATGTTGTCTGTGTGTATGTGTGTGTGTGTGTGTGTGTGTGTGTGTGTGTGTCCGTGGAAGGAGAGGGATGGGTTGGGCTGGAAGATGTCTGCAGTGTCACCCTGTTCAGTCTTTGCCTCATTAGAATTTGCCAGCAGGTCATTATTGCATTCTGTTCGGCATGTTTTACAACTGAGTGGCTAAATTATGGTGAAGAAATTCAGTTAAGTTTAAAATCACTTCAGTATTCTCTCAATGCACTACATTAAGCATAATTTCTCCACACTTCGATAGAGGGCTGATACATTCACAAATGCCATGATATCAGATGTTGCTTTCAATGCCTTTTGAGTGTGTATAGCTGCAACATCCCCATCACCTTTTACTACTGATGGGAGAAGACAATTCAATAATGAGAGAGGAGTGATTTAAATTTGAACTTTGATTGCACTGATTTAAGGTCGAGCCTTATTGAACTGATGTTTCAAAATACACTATAGATACACTGTTTCATTAGCTACATTGTTAGGTACGTAGTAACGCAACACAAGCGCTTTCTTTCTTTTTTTTTTTTTAAGAAAACAAACTGTGGTATTATAGTTTTTCTGTGTTATTTTACATTGCACATAACAGGCACCCCTATAAGTATGTTTACACAGTCCACTGAATTGTGTTAAAGAGTTCATTATTATGCAAAATAAAATGGACTGGTTGTATGATTCCCTGACATTGTCTCCTTGGTTTAAAAAAAAAATGAGCGCTATCAGTATGTGTTATTGGCCTAAACATTACATTTCTCTTCTTTACAGTCAGCAGCAATTTAATTCAGGCCTACTTTTGTCAGGTCTACGCTTTGTAGGTTAGTGGTGCCTGACAGTTAGACTTATCCCACCAGCCTTGATTTGTGGCTCAGTCAGAGGAGAAAGAGCTAACATAGCCTACAGGCAGAAGGTTATTTAACTGACTGACATTAATGTTCATCTTCTTTGTCATATGTGAGTTATTGCCCATTGACATGGTTCATAACATGCTGTAGCCTACTTGAAAGTTCTCATAATAATGGAGGCCAGTATCATTTTACAAGATATTAGGCCTATATTATATTAACATTATATCGCCACCTTGTTGAAATAATCGCCCAAGTTATTATTTTTTTTCAGGTTTTTCATGAATTACCAAAAACTTGGTAGTAAAAGGCTAAATGCTGTTTTCAGATGTTTTGGGGAAAAACAGCTACCCTGTGCCATATGATCTGTCAATATCTTAACTTATTATGTAGAGCTGATATTATGATGGTAATTATGTTGTTAAACTGAAAGTTATAAGCTACAAATATGTTTGTTGCATAATAATTCGATTATTACAAGAACCATTTTTACACACAATGATAATGAAAGCAGTTCAGTGATATTTGCATTAACTGATGGTATAATCAAAGGTACTATAGATATAATGGTGATAATGATGAGCATGGTACTGGAAGTAGGCTAATGACTTCTAAAGCAAAACTAGGGCAACAGAGAGTGAAAATTATGAAGATACCTATAACTTAGTTGCTATTAAAATGGGTCAGTGTATAGGCCTAGATCTGTAAGGGAACTACTGTATTTTGCAAGAACACTAAAACATCAATTATAGGCTATTTCAAAACAAAAAGCACTCGGAGAGTGCAGATATGCAATACAAATGACAGATTTTCCACCACGGAAATGTAAACAGCTGTTCCTTCTCCTAATACTCATATTCTATGAACATTTTGTCAAAATAACTTTTGTATTATTTTTTACTTTTTGGTTGCACACAAACAGACAGACAGATTTTAAATGAAAATTCATCATTAGAAAAAAAATTGTTTTTGGAGGTGTTTTGGAGCACAGTGTGTTCAACACCACTGGTTCCCCTTACAGTTCATGTTCAGGAACTGAAATATAAAATCTGTAAACTCAGCATGTCATTGACTTATACTGACACTACTGAAACTACTTACTAATTACTTTGAGATTTGAAAGCGCAAGATCACACTTCACATGAAGTAGTTTGTACAGTACTTCAGTTCATTCAAAAAAGATATGAGAATAAGGTAATGTTTATATAGTCTTCATTTCAATTTAGAACTGTACCAGTCACATTCAGTTATTTTCTTAAGTAAGGAAAAACATCGAGTGAGTATTCCTGGCCTATGTTTTCAAATAAAATGTTAACAACAATCTCCCTCATGATTAGCTGTCCATCAGTACCATCACTAGCTTTTGTGTGAATATTATTTGTATACCTGTTTCAACTGTCACTACTAGGCCTACTGCAAATAACCCTACAGCAGGGGTTCTCAAAGTTCCCAAAATTTAACTGAGGGCTAAAAAAAAGAAAGAATCCCCCCTAAAAAAAAATCCCACTTGTAATCATTTTAAAGACCAGGATGCATCTCTACAGTTTACATTATTGAAATAAATAAATGCCTATAGATGCCGCTAAACACCACTGAATAGAGATGAATTTTTTTCAAAGCAATGTACAGTTTTAACAGTTTTACAGATATTATCAGATGTTTCCGTGGGCCGTACTTTGAGCCCTATAGTAGTATATTACCAAACTGCCAACTGAGTCTGACCTAAAACACATGAACTAATTCATGCTCAAGTTCTCATGCTAAGAATTTGTTCACAGTTCATAAAAAAAATTGTTCATTAAACTCTGGAGTCAGGAGTGTTCTGACTCATATTGGAGCAGTGCACTGGTTACTCAGCCCATGGCCATTAAGTACTCTAAGTGGTGCACTAAGACAGTGCACTTAGTTGGTACACTAAACAATGCAGCACAACTCTCCTCTTTCAGCAAGACATTTATATCAGGTGATGCAAGGCACCAGACTCATTAAAATGATAAGGAACATCCATCACTGAAACCTTCTGTTCAGCTTACTGAAATCAGGCAGGGGTTTCTATAGTTCGATGAGCAAAGCTGGATGGGTTCAGGTTTCTTCCTTCAGGCTATTTTTTGGTACAGACATGCCTGCTGTAGCAGACCTCAAGAATGTCTAAAGATGTGATCGTTATTGACTTGCACTCAATAGGCTACTCCAGGCAATCTTTTTTTTTTTCCAATGTTATCTTCAATAGTTTGAAGCAGTTTGTTATTACTCTGCTTCTCTCAAATATTTTGCAATCAAATTTGCATTTCACAAGCTATGGTTACTAGCCTATATGATGGTGGCAGGCACTTACTTAACACAGCACAAGTTTAACTTGACAGGGTTCGTCACAATTTTTACATGAAATCACCCTCATCAGCTCTAGTGATAAAATCAGTGCAATGTTGTAAGTGGGTCAAAACAGGTCATTATTTCAGTGTGGTTTGACCTAATTTCTAGGATATCAGAACTGAAAAATCTTTGTAGGCTAATGGTTCCCCTTAAATCCTGCTCTTTTAGTTCACTCACTGGCCACCCCTGTCAAAGCACTGAAGATAACATGGCCTTCAACAACATACTGTAAGCTTTGACTGATATCAGGGCAGGACTAGGGTGAAAAAATGGCCCGGGCTTTTTTGACCATGCAGCCTACCATGATTTTATTTAGTAATAGCTCCATGTCAAGATAAAATAACACAGCAAGTAATATCCTACAAGAAAATTATGAGCAAATTCTAACAGCCCCGGCCCAAAAATGACCATCGGCCCACCGGGCATCGTCTTATATGCCCTATGGCCAGTCTATGTCTGATTGATATAAAAAATAGCTCTTATCAGTGAAAAACAAGGAAGAGGGAAAAGATCAATGTGCAGTAGCAACAAAACGTATTTCCTTTCATGGTATGGCAAAAGAGGTGTTCAGCTATCCGAGAACAGAAAGAAAACTAGGAAAAGTCATCGGTCTTAGTCAAAAGGGACCAGTAGCGCCTTCTACACTGTAAAAATAACAATAAGATCCTTAAAGATCCACTGTAGGGGAACCTCTAGTCTGAAAGTTCGCTGAGGAACCTTAGTTCAAATGAAGCAGTATCGTTTTCTAAAGGGGGAAGGCTGTATTGGGTAAGAGATGTGATTTATTTTGTTTATCCAGTGAAAGGTGTGCTCTGTGTGTACAGGGTGCAAACTGTGGGAACGTCATAACAATTTAATTCTATTCATCATGAATCAGCCATGGACCGTTTAATTCTCCAGGAGTGCCATAACACCACAAACATCAGGGGTGTGCGTAGATGCAATCATGCGAACCATAGATGTTGAAATACGGTAATAATAAAAATGTCTCAATACCGCACTGAGTCACAATCCTGTGGATACTTCTGAGTCATATACTTAATGCTCAGGGGCTCTTACACTAACAATAAAGCAAGTCCAAACAATGCACAGATCTGTTGTTTAACAGAAATGGCGTTAAATTGATTCAAAACATTACACAGTGTGTGAGAGTGTAGGTGGTGAGTGATACTGTACATTTGATGAAAAATAAACAATGAGTGATCATAGATGACTAAACAGGGCTTAATTGAAGAAAGAAAAAAACCCAAAATAAAACAAGATGATGAAAAAGGTCCTCTTTTATTGTACATAGATAAAATAGTAAACTGCAGATTTCCAAATGGCAAAGAGAAAACTTGGCCATTGTGGCCCCAAAACAGCAAAGAGGTAGCTGAGATCTTTGACTGGCATAAACATAGATGAATTATAGTGACTGTTGCTGCAATGGCTAAAGTGGGAGTGACAGAGGAACCTTTTCTTTTTTCTTCAAAAGTACCCTCAGGAATGGTCAGGCCACTCTTACGTCTCATAAGAACATCTTCATAAATGAGCTCCCAGTGACCCAAGCATGACCCGAATTGAAAAAATGACCAAAAATGAAATGAACGTGAACACATTTGACGCCATTCTTGCTCCTTGACAGTTTGAAGTTAATTTCTCATGCCCACAGTCTGGTGATTGATCTGCACACAGCATATTCACAGTGTAACCAATGACCAAACAACCAAAGACAGCATAAAAAGCATAACTACATAAACAAATGTTCAAGATTTTAAAAGAAAAACACACACACATCATGCACACTTTAACAAAAATATGGTGACTTTTTTGATTTCATGAAGGAATGTTTGACACAATTCTACCAAGCCTTCTTGAGAAAAGGCATTAAATACATGGTCTAGGATGGACCGCATTGTGGCATGACGTTTCATATTTCAGTTGATGGACTAGGCCTATAGTAGCTTTGGTCATGCTACTGTAAAAAACAAACAAAAAACTATAAAATATATATAAATGCACACACATAAAAAAAGAGAAACAAAATGGGTATTAGATATGGATACATTTTTGAAGTCTGAAAAAATATATATTAAAAAGTGAAAAATAACATTGACACACCATTTTTAGCTCCTAATATTTGATGTTTGAATCTGAACATTTCAACCAATATGGTCTGTATCTGGTGTAAGCAGGTAAAAGTGATTGAAATGTGCAAAATTAAAAATATGAGAGCTAAAAATGATGTGTGTATATTCTTTTCTTTCTTTCACCCGAGAAGCTGACACAAAGACTGATGAGACAAATGAAAGGATTTGTTCTGTATTTAGGGCGATATGTTCTGTAATTTGTGTTACTGCAATTATTGTCCAAACATTAGAGCCCTTGACACAATAAGTGCCAGGGTCAGGGACATAATTAAAATTCCTCTGTAACCGATATGGGCAACTAAATTTTAAAAACATCATAGTCCTCATGCCTTTAGATCTACATTAACAGACAGCAACTGTAAAAAAAATAAATAAATCATAAAAAATATGTTCCTTTATTAAACAAAGCTTCAGGAGTCTGCTCTTTAAAAAAAATGGCAAAAAACAAAAATACACAGGTGAACCAAAACATACTCGCGCAAACATCTGAGATTTTAAAACTATAAGTGCCAAAGATAAGATAAAAGATCAAAATGTGTATAAAAAAAAACAACAACAAAAACACATGATCTATAAGCAAACATTTTCAGATTTCCCCAGACTCCCATACCCTATAGCTATCTGGGATAACCAACAAATCTGTTGTTGCTCAGAGTACAGCATTATCAATCCATCTTGAGTTCGGATTTGAAGTCATGTATTTCCGTACCAAATGCACTCCCACAAAACAAGTCCAAAAGCAGCAGACGAATCCTCCATTTAGAACATAATTCAGGTCAAATCTGAGCACAGATCTGAGTAGGCCGAGAGCTGAGAAACCACTGACCCAATGCGTTGTCCAACATATTCATCAAAGGTGCTGTGTTTGTATAAGCAAGGAAAATACTCATCATGTGAGTGAGAATCCACTCATCGCTAAAGCTATGGGACACAACCAGCATTCTAAAGAGTCTATTTCTATAGAGGCTGGATTACACAGAACACCTTTAGGCCAGGAACTCTTCCTGCTTGCGGACTATGTGGTAATCTCCGTTAGTGGGCTTGTGGTCATCCAGTGCATAGCTGCCCTCGTCCTTCTTCTTCATGCGGTAGGCCATGAGAGCTATGAGCATGACTGCAAACGCTACTCCCACAAGCCCTCCAGCAATGACACCTGCAACAGAGAAAAGGGAAATGAATAAATAAATAAATAAATAAATAAACAAATAAATAAATGGCATTGGATATGGATACATTTTAAAGTTTGAAAAAAAAATATATTAAAAGTAAAAAATAAAGTGAAAATATATCAAAAAGTACAAACAAACATAAAAACAATTGTCTGTCATTGTCTTATGACATAACTAGCCTTGAAAACTGGACTTTGTCACTCCAACTCCAATAAATTTTAATTTTTTATTGCATGATGTGAATGATTTGAGATTACATGGGGAAAAGTACAACATATAATACAATGTTCTGTCATTTTCGTAATGTGGAATTTCTCTAATTGGCATCTGTTTTGTTAATTAATAAGTGTGAAGCATTCTTACCTGCCAAAACTTCCTTCCTCTCCAGGATATTCTGGTTCTCAGCTGAGGCATGTTGTGTTTTGTGCTTCCCGATTTCATTGTCAAAGGCAAAGTCATCGTCCTTAAGCATTTTTAAAAAGAAAGAAAGAAAAGATCAAAATCTCTGAACAGGACACCATTTCTGTTAACTGACACAGTATCCACACTCAAAAAGCACACACAGAGACTTTGGCTGAGACCTGGGTGGAGTTTGTTTACAATGGGCTCTTTCTCCAGTGTGACCTTGGTTCTGTCCTCTCGAAAAGCCCAATGTAAAGGATAGTCTCTTTAGCATGTGAATAAACATCTAATGGCAGTAATCCATGCTGTCTAGTCTGTGCTGAGAGAGATGATGTTTTTTTCATCTCACGGTTAAACTATATCAACTGGAAGGGAATGTTATCAAAGTTTATCGACTAATTAGGTGTACTAATTAGGTGTAAACTCTGGATTAAAGATTCCCATGTCAGATCCTGTCCTTCACATCACAGCCTCAGTGAGATTTGCCTCAAGGTGCTCTGAAAAAAGATCCTTACTAGTGACACCGAATGTGACAACTAAGTGTGGCAAAAAACAGCTTTACGTCTAATACGGTTCTACTATGAAACCAACTGCCAAAAATGCCCAACAACCGACAGTTTTCAATCCAGACTATGCGTGACTATGCGTAATTTTTTGTTTGTTTTTACTTATTCATTTATAATCCCTATATACATTTATATATAATGGGATTAGCCTATTTTTTTCCCTCCTTTTATCTTCTTTTATCCTTGTTTCATACTTTCTGTTTCTTAAACTATGGCGTATCTGAAATGCACATTTAATTATACTTTCTTCCTTGTCAACTGGAGGTCTCTGTGAAACACACTGAACTGCTTCCGTATGCACTATACAAATAAAACTGCCCTGCCTTGCCTAACACAAATGACTCACAGTTTTATAAATCTAGCCGATAAACAAAGTACTACTGTTTGCTTGTTAGCCATCTTGTCTGTGTTAAACGTCTGCCTTCATAAAATGAATAGAGCAACAGATAGAGCAGTTAGAAGAGTTTTGTCCTCTCTACAAATTCAAAAACTGACGATACACAAGGGAAGTATTTGTGTAATGTTGCTAGGCAGCCTTCCTCATTATTGTGGTTCTGGTATCTTCCCACTGATATCAGGCCATTTCTCTCTCATCCAATCGGAATAAATGGAACTGGTTGTGTGGTTACCCATCAGCATTGCTCGGAAAGTTGCTTCATGTATCATCAACTGCTACTGAAATATTACTACTTAACGACAGGTACTTAATTCTCAATGACTGAACAACTGATTGAATTAAGTCCTAAGCCTGGGGTTCCCAAACTTTATTGGACTGGGGACCCCTCCAGAAGCAGAACACTTTTCTGAGGACCCCTCATAATGACAAAACAAATTTAACCATACAGGCTTATATATTTGTATTGTTAGATGCAAAATGCTATTTTTTCAGCAAATATTTTCACAAACCACCTAACGATGTGATGCGCTGCGGACCCCTTGGGTGCCCCCAGATGCTAGTTTGAGAACCAATACCCTAATCCCTGAACCCTCAAGGACTTAACTGACAGTTGAATCAGCCAATTATAGAGCTGGCATTCATTGCAGTTTAAGTGTTTGGGTCTTAAGACTAGAGAAGACTTCTGCCATTAACTTACAACTTGTCTGAATAAGCCAAGGCTAAATAGGAGACATAATATTATGACAGTATTATATTAACAATTTCCAAAAGAAAAACAAAACAGTGTGTATCTAGTACTAAATGAAGGATATGCTTACAGGTTTTGCAATCTCAACTCCTCTTCTAATGTCTGGGATTATGTTGTCCTCAATAAAGTTGAAGTCTGTGTGCCGGGTGGGAGAGGCATTCAAGACGCCTTCATCATCTGACCCTCCCCATCCTGAGGTAATGTCTGCAGCAGAGGTTGTGGTGGTGGTGGTGGGAAGTTCTGGAGTCTCCTCAGCAAAATCAACAACCTCCTCTGGCGTTGTGGTCGTTTCATCAAATTCATTTGCTGGCATTGTGGTTGTTTCATCATATTCAATTGCTGGCATTGGGGTTGTTTCATCAAACTCAATCACTGGGGTTAAAACAGTTTCATCTTCCACCTCCTCCTCCTCCTCAGGATCCATAGTAGCCTCTACCATGGTCGTCGTAGTGACAACTGTGACTTTTTCTTCAGGGACTATTACAAGGGCAGTGGTGGTGGGCTCTTCTGTTGTGGACACAGTTGTACCAACAACTTCCTTAAATTCAGACGTGCTATCCATAGCAGACTCTGTTGTGACTTTTTCTGTGACTGGAATAGTTGTTGTGTCTTCTTGTTCTACCATGTCCACAGACTGTGTAGTAGAAGAGTTTTTCCCTGCCATAACTTCAAAATTGTAAACACTAGTTGTGTGTTTGGGAGCAGCTTCTGAAACAGACGTTTCTGCTCGAGGTGAAAGCGTAGTGACAGGGAATAGCGAATCAGAGGCAAGAGTTACGCTGGCATCGGTGGCTGCCTTCACAGTTGTCTCCTTTGCAAAGTTGACTGGCGGTGCATCTGTTGTCCAGGAATTTCCAGTGGCATTTGTGACCGTGACAATGGCTCCATTATCAAAGCGAACATCTGTGGGTGAAAGGATTCAAAATGACTGAAACCTTAAAAGCAACAGTGAGTTTGCAGACAAAAGGAGGACCTGTGCAGCTGTACAAACTGTGTATAACTGCTCCTTGTTAGTGCCCCCCCCCCCCCCAAACCCCACCAATCCTATGCAGCTCCTGGTCACTTAGTTTCCCAACCAACCCCTCTCTCCTTCTGCAGATCTGCCCTTAATACCACCTCTTCCTGCACATTTCACTGTATTTCTTCCACCCAGTAACAATATGAATGTGACAAACACACTTCCTTGTATCTGTGTAACTATAAAGGCTAATGTGTGTAAGGAATGCTTTTTAAAATATGCTTACCATCTACTCCTATGCCAGAGCCTGAACCAGAATATTCCAGGTCATCTCCAGACATGTCCAGATCCTCTGGGGGGGTGGTGTACTGAAAAACAAACAAACAAACAAACACATCATCATCACCCATTAGTTTAGAAGGGGACTCTGTGGCAAACAGCAGTTCATGAATGTTCAAAATCAGTGCATGAATGTTTCCAAACTACTTTCACTATGTTAACATCATGTATGGAATCTCAAAACAGAAACCTTATTTGAAGATCCATAAATTTATATATAGGCCTATGTCTATGAGTGAAGCTATTATGAGTACAGATATGATGCTAATAGTCAAACTATTAAAGAGATCTGTTTGCACAGATAATCACTGACTCTTTTATGTGATTTTTGAATTGTATCCTTTACATAGAGCATGAGGTTTTTTTTAGCACATGCCAACTGATCTCTAGAGCAGTGGTCTACAATCTTTTCTCCTCTGAGAGCTACTATTACCAAAGCCAAAGTGGCCAAGAGCGACTACCATTTTACATCAGTATTACTGATAGCCCTAAAAATGTTGACATACTTTACCGCCATAAACACTTACAGAGCAGTGCAGACTATCATCTGAAATGTCATCTAAATTTGTTCCATCTTTATTTAGTATAGCCAAATCTGGTGCACTCTAGTACCAACATAAATTCTCACTACAGAGTAGTATAGCTGGGAGTTTGAATTTGCTTTCACAGAGATTTTAACATATTTAATACTTGATATGATTATTTATTTGCATTTCCTGTGACTGTGACCCTGTTATAAGATTTATTTACATTTCCTGTGACCCTTTGGAGAGCTACTCTTAAGCAGGTGGTGAGCTAATGGTAGCTCCCAAGCTACCCATTGGAGACCCCCGATTTAGAAGAACCTCCTCACAATAGCGTGTAATATGACTACCATGTAAAGGGAGCTCTGTGGCCAAACACTACTAGGAAAACCAGCTACCTGTAACATTACCGTTGAAAACAAAAGCATATTCAAATATTCAACGGTGTGTGACTGAGTGAGTGGGTGTGTGTGTGTGTAGGCGCATGTGTGGCAGATTCTGTAAATACAATAAACAAATACAATCTACCCATGCAAAAAGACCTAGAATAGAAAGTTCTACACCTAAGTAATGTCTGCACAATCCTTTGCCAGGAGTGTGGGTTTTATTGCTTAGTTGGAAGTTTGCTTTAACATTCAGGACACCCTTTAGGACGTTTTAAAGGCTGTGGATTAAACCTTCACAAACGCCCAATTGAAGGATTAATAATAATAATAATAATAATAATATCTCTCTAACACAAACTTTAGGGAAAAGTATTTTTCCATAAACAGGCCCAATGATGGTAGGATCAGTTTTTCCAAACATTCAAACATCCAACCAGTCAACCGATCAGCTGTGCTGCCGCCGGTTACATCGTACCACCTGAATATCCAAGTCTGAACTTGTCAGGATGTACAAACTAACTACTGAACCTATTGAGAACCAAACAATGGGGCTTAAGGGTGATGCATGGAACATCATTTTTGAGAAATGCTACCGAAAACCACATAACCAGTTCCAACTTCTCCAGAAAAAAAAACGTGTTACTCAACATCAGTGGGAACATGCCAGAACAACAATAGAGTTTCAGTGTGTCAGACTCGGAGGGAGTGTATTGCATGTGTGCACATGTGTATGTTTGCGCCCGTCTTGTGGCCTATAAGAGGACTCCTTTGCTTGACACCTTGATCTGACCATAACCAATGATTTGTTGATCAATTAAACAAAAGAGAATACATGCGCTTTAGTGAAGAAGAGAATGGTAGAATGGTATCATTCCTTACTAAAGTGCTTGATCCGTGGATACTGTATACGCATTTTAGTGTCTTTGATCACTGGCTACAGGTCTGCCTTGCCCTTAGTAACCTATTGTTACTCTTTACTGAACTACATCTTTCTGAATCTCAATATTCTAATCTCAACAAGGCAATGACAAATAAATCAGGAGTAACCAACAACCAATAATGCATTCTGATACAAAGGAAATGTATTTTAGGCCAACCATCAATTACTGAAAACGATCATGCATCACTGGGTATGGCGTAGTTTGATCAGTTCAGTTGATTTAAAAGAACATGGAGGACTTTGTAAGTGTCTGATGTCTCCAACATAAGCTGTTATCATGTACACACAGATGTGTTTTTGCCCACAAGTTTTGGACCATGAGCTTATCCGTGATGATTGCCTGTGATCACTGAGTCACACCCACCCTAATACAGCATTGCATTACACAAAGGTCAAGTATGTGGAGGTGGTTTTCTGACTCATATACACACTGTCTGGGCATGCCCTTAATCCACAGTGGTCAGGATGAGGGAAAATGGAAGGGTTGAGGTTGGTCAAATAGGATTCAATTAGCCTACACAGCAAAAGATACGGGCCTTCAAAATAAAAATCAAAACCTAAACTTTACTTTTAAAGATAAGCAGCATAACCCAGTTTGATCATAGGCCTACCTATATGCTGTCCAATCACGATGGTTTTAATTGAACTGATGAAAAAAACCTTAATTAACTAATTAACTCTTGAGCTCGTAATTAGGAGTGAAAATCTGGGCCTTCTTTCTTCCCAAGAACTGACTTTCACGGTTTTCACGTGTCTGACGTAGTACACGAGGTATGTTAAATTTACCCGGATGAGAGGTAACTATTTTCAACCCTATGTTTTCAACCATTATCGAGACACGCTGAAGAATTCCTAGGCGCATACATAGGCTAGTTTCTTTTCTTTTAACTCGAACCTTGCGCTAACTGCCTTAATTGATAAAATATGAGAGCGACCGAGTAGGGTAGCTACAATAAAATGTTGCCTTCTTGAAGTAACAAATTATCGTAACATTATATACCAGAGGATACAAAGTAACGTTTGGCTGTTTTGTGCTTAATCACGTAGTTTCATTCTCAAAAATAATAGCATCGTAAAGCAACTTACCGACAGAACGGACACCCATGAGCTGATGTAGAAAAGAAATATCCTGGTCAAATCAATCTTCATGTTTCTTGAGGTCTTTGTAACGTTAACTGCACTCTTGGGGGTTACTTGTTTGTTTGTTCCAATGAAATGGTTGGGGATCCTTCAGTAAGTTTTCTTTTAAGTTGTTTCAGGAGGTAGGACTACTTACGCAAAAAGCCAACAACTGTATTGAGCACTAGATATCAAAAAACTTTTCCTTTCGGTCCCCTTCGTCGTCGTTGATTAACTTAAATCCGTGTCTTCTGAACTCCACCCTGCGGGCTATACTAAAGGTGAGACATCGGACCACCCCTCATCCAAATTTGGAAACAACATCCGCCACTTTGTCAGGACTGTTGACTTCTCCAGCGGGCATAGGGCCTATCCCTTGCGCTTTCGCCCAGCTGTTTGTGGGTGTGTTTTATTCAGTTTCCGACTGTACCATTCATGGTCGTCTTGGTGTGCTTGGTTTCATAATAACCTATTTAAACATCGTCTTACAGTAAAACCTGATTTTTAAAGACAACATCAACATTATATATAATTATGAAAATCTAGAGGCCAAAGAACAAATCCAGATTTGTTCTGCAATTCTGTAACAATCCTGCAGAGGTAGACAAAGTGGACCTACAAAGTTTGACTGAGATAAAGCTAGATAGGCCTGACATAGTAACCTACTGAGATATTGTAGCCTAGCAAAATGAGTCAGAGTTTCTATGCCCAATTTTTAAAAATGTTTTATGAAATACCCTGCATAAAGTAGTTGAAATTGCTCCCTAAACTGCATAGAGCTCAATACTTAATGGTACGTGCACTACATTTAGCCTATGCATCAAATTCACCTATT
Organism: Sardinella longiceps; assembly: GCA_027497455.2. Classification (NCBI taxonomy): domain Eukaryota; kingdom Metazoa; phylum Chordata; class Actinopteri; order Clupeiformes; family Clupeidae; genus Sardinella; species Sardinella longiceps. The sequence continues at coordinate 56,007 of JAODXP020006348.1, forward strand.
CACATGCAGAGTAGGCTACACCAGTGGCAAATACTGCCCACTAAAGTAATTTTTGTACATAATCACCTCATTTGGGGCTCAAAATACAAATTACCATACTTGGAAATAAAGTGTTTATTTCTACAATCTGTACATTGTCTCTGCCAGACCTTGACAGCAATGCTTTTTCCCTTTCTTTTCTTGGAATCACTCAGAGGTTGATCTAGTTTTAAACTGTCCCAATAATGTTTTTTTTTTTCAAATATGTGGTAGCTTTTAAAGTTACATTTAAGTCCAAGTCCAATCTAGCCTTTCTGTTTTTAAGGCTTATGAGTGACCTCCAGTGAACCCTCTGTGTTTGCATTCATGATGAAGTATTCTTTTTATGGTTGACTTGGATATTGACACGACTGCCTCACAGAGTGTGTTTGCTTGGCTGCATGTCATAAAGGGATTTTTCTTCACCATGGAAATTGCGCTATGATCATCCACTATGTTTGTCTTGTTTGGATATCTAGGCCTTTTAGCATCGTTGAGTTCACCGATGATTCTTCCTCAGAATACACCAGATTTTAGACGGGCGAATGCCGCTAAGTGGCTCCGCTCAGTTCTCATTTCGTTCCACCAACCAATCAGGCCCAAGGCATACTCAAACTATGTAGGCCACTTAGGGCCCCCACTCCATCAAGGGGCCCCCAAGTGCACCGAGATAACATGATTTAAAAAGAAAAGAAGAAATCACACACACAAAAACAATGAATAATTGTATATATACCATTTCATCTTCATACAATAGTTGGCATGCCAATATCTATAGCTATAATGCTGATGATAGTGAGTGGATCACACTCACAGTGTATGGAATGATTAAAGGATAGCTCCGGAATGAATTCAAGCATAGCCCTGTTGAACGAGCCTGCTAAATGCACTAGTTAGCGAGTGGAACAACATAATTTGGAACAGCATAGACCGAACACGAACGCAGAAGCGAACAAGCACTTTACATTGAATCAATGGAAACTGATTATTCAAAACCGAAAGTAAGATATGAGGTACGCTTGACTCAATGTAAAGTGCTTCGCGTTCGGTCTATTTTGTTCCGCTCGCTAACTAGTGCATTCAGCAGGCTCGTTCATCAGGGCTATGCTTGAATTCACTCCGGAGCTATCCTTCAAGCATCATGGTGATTGGGGCCCCCAAATGAAATTCTGCTTAGGGTCAAAAAATGGCTTGGGCTGGCCCTGAGGAATGATGCATTCTCATTCTCACCACTGGCACTGAGCTGTGCAGGCCAATCAATCAGCGTGAGAAATAGAAGCCACGACATTGAACTCGGACATCAGCCTCAGATTCAAGATAACAAAATGCAGCCTGATGATGACCTGTTTCACCTGTTGCATGAAAAGCCCCTTTGATTGCATGTTGTATGTTAACAGTAAAGTCTTCCAAATGTGAACACCATCATTGGAATCAACTA
>JAODXP020006350.1:0-32500 GCA_027497455.2 Sardinella longiceps
GTTCCATGTTCAGGCATGCAAGATGTTAATGTTAAGGAGCCTTGTTACTGGGCCAGTGTGGGGGAGCACCGCCTTTTGTGGGATAGGTGGGTGTGGTTTTGGGGGGTGCTAGGTGTGTTTTGGGGTTTTTGGCGCTCTCTGAGCTGGGAATACACAGGGGACAGTAGTGTGTTTGTTGGTTCTGTATTGGCGTGGCTGTGGCCAACAACAGCCGACATTAAACTTCACCCTAGTAAACAAGGGAGTCTGTCTTATTCAGTAGTGACCGCTACAATTGGTGTCAGAATAAATCAGGAGCCTTACTTTTATTCCTTCTTGGAGGTCAGACGGGGACTGGTAATTAGCCCTCTTGCTGGGTGAGTCGATTTGCACGGAGAGATGGAGCATTCGGTGTATGTCAAGATGGAAGAGGAGGAGGAGATGGAGGGGTATGCCTGCTCTTTACCAGCATGGGGAGGAGAAGGTGCGACCGTTGACGTTCGTCGGAAGAGCACCAAGGTAAAACAAGAACCAGCATCCTGGGAAGATCCATACTTGCCACCTGCCGGTGCGTGTGCAAAAGTTAACGTTAGCAAACACTGCATTCCCCGCGCCACAATGAGGGGGACGAAACTTCCGCCGGCCAGGATGTAAACAAAGATGGCGGCGCCCTGGGACTGAAAATGCCTGGCCAGGATGTAAACAAAGATGGCGGCGCCCTGGGACTGAAAATGCCGGTAGGGATAAAGACTCCTAAATACGCTGGAAAATCAGACTGGGAGGCTTTTCATGCCCAGTTCGAACTGTTAGCTAAAGCGAGTGATTGGTCTGATGATCAGAAAGCCCTCCAGCTCGCGCTTTGTCTGACTGATGATGCATTGACTTGCCTACTGCTTTTGGATCCGAGTGAAAGGGCTAATTACCGAGCACTGACAGGTGCGCTAGAACGGCGCTTTGGACAATGTTTCCGTTCGGAACTTTTGCGATCGGAGCTCCATGGGCGCCAGAGACGTGGGGGGAACCACTGCGGGCTCTTGCTAATGACATTGAAGGACTCACTCGTCGGGCATATGGGCATATGCCCACGCCAGTGCAGACTGAGCTTGCCCGTGATCAGTTTATCAGAGCACTTTCCCCACCTGATTTGCGTGTTCACACTCAGTTGGCTCGCCCACAAACACTGACTGATGCGCTAGAATATGCACTGGAGAGGGAAATGGTCATGGGGGCTGCACTACACAGTGCTACCCCACTGGTTAGGGCAGCAGGGGAGTGTGAGGCTGTTCAGCGGCCTCCTTGGGTGGATGAGGTTGCTGAAATGATCAGAGGGCTGGCTCTGCCTCCAAACCGGCGCCAGCAGACACAGCCAGAGAACCAGCCTCGTCTCTGCTGGGTCTGCGGACAAGAGGGACACCTGAAGAGGAACTGCCCTGCCCGGGCTAAAAAGGCGGAAAACGGAGAGGGCTCGCAGTAGGCGGGATGCTGCGTGCCCCTACAACAATGTCCCGTTTACCATCAGTGGGTGGCAGCCAGACTTCACAGGACAGCGTTGACCGGGGGCAAGACTTAGTGGTGGTGGGGAGGACTTCTATATCAGACTTTTGCCATATTCCAATCTGCATAGAGGGGATTCCATGTACTGCCTTAGTTGACACGGGGTCAACAGTCACGGTGGTGCGGCCCGAGGTGGTGCCCGTGGGAGTACAGCTGGAGGACACAGCAGTTCAGCTCCGCACAGTTACTGGTGAGCTAGCACCAATGAAGGGCAAGGGGCTGCTGAGTGTGACAATTGGGGGGCGGGTCATGAAACACCCTGTGTGGGTAGCTGAAGTGCAGGATGCATGCATTTTGGGTCTGGACTTTTTACGGGATAAGGGCTGTCAGTTAGACCTCAGTAAAGCCACACTGAGTTTTAGTGATGGGCGGGTGGTCAATATGAGGCCTCTTGAGTCACGACATACAGCAAAGCTAACAGCAGGGCCCCACACACGTTATGTGGGGGAAAGTGAGGAAAGCAGCCAGGGGGGAACACCAAATAAAGCTCCAGGTGAGTTCCAGCCAATGCCTGAGCAGGTCACACCCCTCCCAGCAACCTCTGTGTCACCCGTACCAGAGTTCTGTGAGGGTAGGGCAGACAGAGAAGAAAAGAGAATAAAGGCACTGCATGATATATGGCAAAGGAGTGCGGAGGGCCTCGACACACGACAGCAAGAGCAGTTGTGGCAGCTGCTGATGGAATTCCGCAACTGTTTTTCATGTGATGAGGAAGAGCTGGGGCAGACCTCTCTGGTGCAGCACGCCATTGATACAGGCACTGCTACACCGATACGACAGCGTCCACGGCGCCTCCCTCTGGGGCGACAGGAGGCAGCAGAGCAGGCTCTGGCCAAAATGCAGCGAGCGGGCATAATAGAGCCCTCTGAGAGCCCCTGGGCATCGCCGGTGGTTATGGTGCCGAAGAAGGGGGGTGAGTGGCGCTTCTGTGTGGATTATAGGAGGCTGAATGAGGTCACCAAAAGGACTCCTATCCTATTCCACGTGTGGACGAGTGTCTAGACCTGGTTGCTGGATCCTCCTGGTTCTCCTCCCTGGACCTGAGAAGCGGATACTGGCAGGTCCCCCTCACTGTGGAGGCACGGCCAAAGACAGCATTCTGTACAGGAAAAGGGCTGTGGCAGTTTAAAGTTCTCTGTTTCGGACTTTGTAATGCTCCGGCTACATTTGAACGTTTAATGGAGCGGGTGTTAGCTGATATTCCGCATTCTGAATGTCTTGTTTTTTTGGATGATATTCTCGCCCATGGCAGCTCATTTGACGCAGCTATGGCAGCACTGCGCAGGGTGTTGCTACGGATCAAAGACACTGGACTGAAACTACATCCTGATAAGTGCAGGTTACTGTGCCAGGAGGTAACCTTTCTGGGGCATAGGGTGGGTGGTGAGGGAATTGGCACCACTGAGGAAAAGGTGCGGGCTATACGTGAGTGGCCCACCCCTGCAGATGAGAGGGCACTAAAAAGCTTTTTAGGGTTAGCCTCCTATTACAGGAAGTTTGTGCGGGGGTTTTCATGCATTGCTGCTCCCCTGTACAAGCTACTGCAAAAAGATCACTCTTTTAGGTGGTCAGAGGACTGTGAGAAAGCTTTTCGTGCTCTGCAGCAAGCCCTGACAAGTGCACCAATCCTAGCACCTCCTGACCCAGATTTACATTTCATTTTGGACACTGATGCCAGTGGGGAGGGAGTAGGGGCTGTTTTGTCTCAAGTGTGGCCAGAGGGGGAGAGAGTAGTGGCCTACTACAGTAAAGCCCTGAGTAAAGCTGAGCGGAGGTATTGTGTCACACGCAGGGAGCTGTTGGCTGCAGTGTTTTCAATCAGACATTTCAAATACTACCTGTGTGGTAGCCCCTTCACTCTGCGCACTGACCATGCCTCACTGCAGTGGCTAATGACTTTCAAAGAGCCGGAGGGCCAACTGGCTCGTTGGTTAGAAGAACTCCAGTGTTACGAGTTCACTGTCACACATCGGGCAGGGGAAAGACACGGCAATGCTGATGCACTATCACGCCGACCATGCAGTACAGATGGCTGCCGGTACTGTGATCGCAGAGAGGAAAGGGAAAAGGAGCTGGTGCTGGGGGCAGATGAGAAAGAGGGGTGTGAGGTAGAGTGTAGGGAACTGCACACAGTGAACAATGCAGATTGGGTGGAAGGGCAGGGTCAAGATCCGGACCTGCAGCCAGTGAGGCTGTGGGTTGAAGCACAGCAGCGGCCACCATGGGAGGAGGTGGCAGCTCTCTCTCCATGGACAAAAGGACTGTGGGCCAAGTTTATGCATCTTCGGCTGCGGGATGGCGTTCTCCAAAGAGCATGGGTGGAGCCAGCCACGGGAGAGAAAAGGTGGCAGGTAGTGGTGCCTAGGGAAATGCAGGGGGCAGTTCTGGAAGCCATGCATGGCCCTGGAGGGTCGGGCCACTATGGGGTAACAAAAACTCTCCGCCGCGTGCGTCAGGCCTTTTATTGGGGGCGGCTGAGGAGAGATGTGGAGGACTTTTGTCGGTGCTGTGACCTCTGCACGGCACGTAAGGGGCCACAGGGTCAGTCCAGGTCGCAGTTACAGCAGTTTCCAGTGGGGGAGCCAATGCAGCGGTTGGGGGTTGACATTGTAGGTCCATTACCATGCACAGAGAGAGACAATCGTTACATACTCACAGCAGTGGACTACTTCACTAAATGGCCCGAGGCCTATGCACTACCAGATCAGGAGGCGGAGACAATAGTTGAGGCACTGATTGGGGGGATTATAAGCAGGTTTGGTGTCCCAGAGTCCATCCATAGTGACCAGGGGAGAAATTTTGAATCTAAAATTTTTGCAACCATGTGTGCTCGCTTAGGAATTACGAAAACCCGTACTACGCCACTTCATCCACAGAGCGACGGATTAGTGGAGAGATTCAATCGTACCCTGGGCGAACAGTTGTCTCTCCTGACCTCCACCCACCAGCTAGACTGGGATATGCAGATACCCTTTGTGCTCATGTCATACCGCACAGCAGTCCAGGAATCCACTGCATGCACACCTTCTCTTCTCATGTTGGGGCGGGAGTTAAGAACGCCGGCGGAGTTGGCCTTTGGACGGCCCCCGGATGCACCGTCCGTCCCTGCAGGTCCTCCCTATGCCAGACAGCTCCAGGATCGATTGGACTCTGCACATGCGTATGCACGGAAGCATATGCTCAGTGCAGGGGTGCGACAGAAAAGAAACCATGACCTGCGTGCCAAGGGGCGACACTTTGCTGTGGGAGAATTAGTGTGGGTTTACTCTCCACAGAGGAAGAGGGGCAGATGTCCTAAGCTGGACAGTCATTGGGTGGGGCCTTGCCCAGTGCTGGAGCGACTGGGAGAAGTTGTCTATCGGGTGCAGCTGCCTCCTCGAGGGCGCAAGGTGGCACTGCACCGAGACCGGCTCGCACCATACAGGGGCTCCGCAGCCCCCAGGGGCGCGGCTGGTGCTGATGTAGCATCAGATGGACAATGGACAGCAGCCAGCCCGGGAAATGCTGAATTGGGGGTCTTACCTGCTTCCCCAGTACAGAGCATATCACCTGGGGGCGGTGATTCAACTCAGCCAGTGGTTACCACGCCCACGGGGCGACCACGAAGGAGGAGGCGTACACCACTGAGGTTCAGAGACTTTGTCCTCGGGGTCGAGGACTTTACTAAGAGGGGGGTAGTGTAGCGTGTTCCATGTTCAGGCATGCAAGATGTTAATGTTAAGGAGCCTTGTTACTGGGCCAGTGTGGGGGAGCACCGCCTTTTGTGGGATAGGTGGGTGTGGTTTTGGGGGGTGCTAGGTGTGTTTTGGGGTTTTTGGCGCTCTCTGAGCTGGGAATACACAGGGGACAGTAGTGTGTTTGTTGGTTCTGTATTGGCGTGGCTGTGGCCAACAACAGCCGACATTAAACTTCACCCTAGTAAACAAGGGAGTCTGTCTTATTCAGTAGTGACCGCTACAATATATAAACGGACACACACACACACACACACACACACACACACACACACACACACACACAATGTCATAAAAATACACACAGAATCTCTGTCAGTGTGTGTGTGTGTGTGTGTGTGTGTGTGTGTGTGTGTGTGTGTGTGTGTGTGTGTGTGTGAAATACCATGTAAAGTTTGGCCATTTTCCTGTTGCTGATGTCTGCCACAATATCATCATCTGCATCCCCCGCTGGCAGATATGGCATCCTCCCAAGAACCTGAAACCACAAAGAGATAAAAAAACAGCTTTTTGAGGCACTCCTTATAAAATTAAAAAGCTTACGCGTTTTGACCCATTGCCTTCATCAGGGCATGAAGCTGAAACCACAGTTTGAAAGTGTAGACCTGTGTAGAATTTGAAAGTGTAAAGTTGTGTATAGAGTTTGAAAATGTAAAGTTGTGCATAGATTGAGAGTGTATATGTAGATTTTGAGAAAGTAGAGAGTAGCTTGAGAGACTAGAGTTTTGAAGAGTTTGAGCTTTGTTTTGCTAGAGTTTTGAAAAGCTGAAGAGTGTTGAGTGGAGTTTGGGAGTTTAGAGAGTTGAGTTATGTAGAGTAGAGTAGGGTAGAGTTGAGCTGTACTGTAGAGCTGTAGAGTGTTAAGTTGTGTAGACCTGTTGAGTGTAGAGTTTGAAAGTGTAAAGTTGTGTAGAGCTGTAGGGTACTGGGTTGTGTAGGTTTTTGAAAGTGTAAAGTTATGTAGAATTTGAGAGTGTAGAGTTGTGTAGTTTCCAGAGAAGTCTAAGGGCCCTATCTTGCAGGCGGCGCACCATGCCTTCGCGACTCGCGCAAGCGGTCATTGCTATTTTGTACGAGCGCATGGTTTGTTTTTCTGTCAAGTAATTCACGTTGTCTAACTAGCAAGTGACTTTGCGTCCTCGGAGGTGTGTCGAAGGTGTGGCTAGGCGCAAAGCGCAAAAGATGCTATTATACAGATGCAGAAAGGGATCCGCCAGTGACTGGAAAAAACCTGGTCATTCATCAGTCACGCATTCCTGAAATGCTATTTTATGGACGCACAACGCAATAGGTAATGCAGTCCTTGTTCCAGCATAACAATGACGGCCACAACAATAATTATTACAATCGGAAAATCATTATGATGCTCAGGAAGATGTGGTTAACCACAATTTAAGAAAACGCGTGAGGATATAAGAAGGGGGGACGTTAAATGGAGAATCAAGTTTACTTTCGCTTTCGAATGAATATTCCGAGATATCTATCAGGACTAAATCAGCTTCCTTCGTGTCTTGTGCAGCCTGTAGACATCAATTTAATATTGCCATACCCATTACGGCTCTAACTATGACTAGACCCGACGTGTGAGCTTGCTCGGTATTCAATATTTTAATTTCTTTAAATGCACAAGGAGGAGATCAGCTGGTGTGATAGCAATTCACCAGGCGCTTTGCGCTGTTCGTCCTTAAAGGCAATGAGAGATTGATCTGTCATTGGTTATGCCGGTGTTACACCCATAACACACCCATGATTAATTAGGAATCCTAAGTCCAACCTTTTTGGACTTTGCGCCGGCGCGAAGTTCATTTTATGCGCTGTGAAAATAGCAAAAACCCGCCGACACGCCCCCAAAACCATATGCGCCATCCGCCAAACAACAGTTGACTTTGCGTCGTCAAAATAGGGCCCTAAGAGTATAGAGTTTGGCTTGAGAGAGTCGTGTTTTGTACAGTTTGAGTGTAGAATTTGAGAGAGTAGAGTTGTGTAGACTTAGAGTGTTGAGTTGTGTTTGTGTAGAGGTTGGGAGTGTAGAGTGTTGAGTTGTGTAGAGTTTGAGGGTAGAGTTGTGTACAGCTGTGGAGTGTAGAGTTCTGTAGAATTGGAGATTGTAGAGTTGTGAAACCTGTAGAGTGAAGAGTTGTGTAGACCTTTTGAGTGTTGAGTTGTGTAGAGTTGTGTTGGGCCGTAGAGTGTTCAGTTGTATAGAGCAGAAGAGTGTTGAGAGTTGTGTAGAGTTATGCACTTGTATGAGTGTTGCGTTGTGTAGAGTTTGAGGGTAGAGTTGTGTAGAGCTGTGTATTGTAGAGTTGTGTTGAGTTTGAGATTGTAGAGTTGTGTAGAGCTGTGTATTGTAGAGTTGTGTAGAGTTTGAGATTGTAGAGTTGTGTAGAGCTGTGTATTGTAGAGTTGTGTAGAGTTGTGTACCTGTATGATCTCCTCAGGCTCACTCCCCTCCTCTAGCACCACCACCTGAGACCGGCCGCCTCTCTCCTTGTCCCGGATACCAGTGGCCACCTGGGCCGCCTTCACACGCTCAAATGTGTTACACGAGGAGCCGCACCACTGGTAGATCACCTGCAGGGGGAGACAGTGGCAGTCCACTAACTTATTGCCATAGGCATAGCTTGTGTGAGTGTGTGCGTAAATGTGTGTGTGTGTGTGTGTGTGTGTGTGTGTGTGTGTGTGTGCGTAAATGTGTGAGTGTGTGTGTGTGTATATGAGTGTGTGTGTGTGTGTGTGTGTGTGTGTGTGTGTGTGTGTGTGTTTCTTACAGCGCCCAGGTCGATGATGAAACAGTCTCCCTTGTTGAAGCTGGCCCAGGCTAGAGGGACCTCAGTTGCCCTGACAACGCGGCGGCCCTTGATGTGGAAGAGTCTCTGAGCAGAGAGGTCATTAGTGACCACGTGCTGGAACCCTGATGCTATTCCACCCGCCTACACACACACACACACACACACACACACACACACACACACACACACACACACACACACACACACACACACACACACACACACACACACATGCACACACACAGACACACAGACACACACACAGACAAAGAGACAGGAGTGAGTATTACACAAAAACAAGGGTGTGTCAGGTGCTAGTTTTCTCTAGCTGGAACCAGGGGCATCACTAGAATCGGTCAAACATCAATGTCACACACACACACACACAGACACACACACACACACCTTGTAGGTAATTCCTCCTCTGAAGTAGCCGCTAAAGGTCGTTGACTCGTGTCCTTGGAGTTCCCGATACTGCACTGGCCTTCCTCCCAGATAGTCATCCAGCTGGAGGGTGAAAATCACTGCAGCCGTGCTCTCATCCTGAGTGCATTCCTTACCTGCTCACACACACACACACACACACACACACACACACACACACACACACACACACACACACATACCAGAAAGCACACAGTGAATACACAATGGATGAAAACATGCCAACCTGAAGAATAGGGAAAAGGGATTTTCGATGCTGTGTTGTTTCTTCCCATTGTTCATAACACCTTTTTTTGCTTAAATAAACCATTTATTTATTATTTATAAAACCATTTTTTTAATGCTAAAGGCTGGTTAATAGTATGCTGGACCCTATAACTTATTAGTCCATGTTAGCATGGGGGACCTATAGCTTATTGGCCCATAGAAGCATAGTGGTCCCTATAGCTTATTGGCCCATAGAAGCATAGTGGTCCCTATAGCTTATTGGCCCATAGAAGCATAGTGGTCCCTATAGCTTATTGGCCCATAGAAGCATGGTGGTCCCTATAGCTTATTGGCCCATAGAAGCATGGTGGTCCCTATAGCTTATTGGCCCATAGAAGCATAGCGGTCCCTATATCTTATTGGCCCATAGAAGCATTGTGGTCCCTATAGCTTATTGGCCCATAGAAGCATGGGGGACCTATAGCTTATTGGCCCATAGAAGCATTGTGGTCCCTATAGCTTATTGGCCCAGAAGCATAGCGGTCCCTATAGCTTATTAGCCAATATTAGCATAGTGCTCCCCAGAGGTGGAAAATAACTAATTAGTTTTAACTAATTAAGTCGTTTTTTGAGTAATTTGGAATTTTTTACGTTTTTCAAAGAGGTAATTTTGTACTTTTTAAATCTCCCAGATTACTGAGTAAAAAAATTCAATGTGGGGAAATAAAACATTTGGCTTGAACTGAAAGTAAATTCAGACTATTTAATGTAGCCTAGATGCTGCTGCCTCTAGTAAATGTTGAAAATAACCAAGCAACCTGTGGAAGAGATTAATCCAAAAGCAAAGGAGATCCCTGGCCATATCTCATCCAAGAAATGTCGTCAGCCAGTTTGCTTCATTCCAGTCCAGCCATTGCCATTGCATTGCCTAGGTCAATTTGAGTCTAGCCACGGTAAAGGTATCCTTGAATACCATCAATAGGCCTATGTAAAATCTCAAAGCAAATCTCAAAGCAAATCGGGCATCTTATTCTAGTACTCTTGTGATGTCAAAATTAACAATTCACACCATAAGAAGAACAAGGTGAGATGGCTGGTCTGATCACAGTAACTGATATCTGGGTCAGAATGAGATCAGTTTGCTACCTAGAATACAACTCTGGCATGACGAATACATTTCTTAACTAACAAACAGAAAATCTTGTACAAACAGAATTGTAATTGGCATGTAGGCTAATAGAATTACTCTCTCAGTCATGCCATATGGCTGTTGCCTGACATGTAAATAACACTGGTGTAGACAGGTAGGTAAGTTTTATTAGTTTTACTTTAGCTTCTCTCTTTTAAATATTTTTTCCTTGATAAATTCCTTTTTTTGTCCATTACTGTAAACATGTGAGAAGGGGGGCTTTAAATGAGCTGAAGCTGCAGCCCCTACCCTTTGGATATGGATGTCATTGACCAATAACCAATAAACATTAATTCAATCATAACAAGTTTGATTGTGGTTGCTGAGAAGGTAGTTTATGAATTCTTCGGGTTGTAAAGCAACCAATCACCCGCCCTAGCATTTTTTACTTTTACTTGAGTAGAATTTAAGCAAAGTAAGGATACTTTTACTTAGTTACAATTTTTCTGTACTTTTTCCACCTTTGATGGTCCCTGTAGCTTATTAGCCCACATTAGCATAGTGGTCCCTCTATCTTATTTGTCAATATTAGCATTACTTCGTTTTAACATACAGTATTTGTCCCTATAGATTAGTCAATATTAGCATGGTGGACCTATAGCTTAATAGCCCATATTAGCTCATTTACGCATAGAGTGCCCCATACCAGAGTTAGCTACATCTAATTTTCATCTATGGTCCTATTTAGATGACATAGCAATATCTGAAAATATCCTGAGTAACTGATTATTTGGTGACCTTCCTAAAATGTTTCTGAGGATCCCCTGTGGCCCTATTTAAAAAAACATATTTAAATGAAATATTTCTGAGGATCCCTGAGATCTTTGTGCCATGCAGGTTTTGTGAACAACAAGCGAATATTGATGAAAGGTCGGTTCTTCACTGATAAATGATAGAGAGGAGACTTCAACACTACAGCATTTGATATTAGTGGATAGTGGTCAGTGATAACGCAGACTGAGGTGTGTGTGTGTGTGTGTGTGTGTGTGTGTGTGTGTGTGTGTGTGTGTGTGTGTGTGTGTGTGTGCTGTGTGTGTATGTGTGTGTGTGTGTGTGTGTGTGTGTGTGTGAAGGAAGACTGCCCCTTACGGGAAGTCTTCATACACACACACACACACACACACACACACACACACACACACACACACACACACACACACACACACACACACACACCAGCCATTAAGTTACTGTAACAGGAAGCTGAGACTGATTATCCTCTAAAGTCACTATAGCAACCAATCTGTGCTTTTCTCTGCATCAGTGGTGACACTAGTGGATATCTAGTCATAGCAGATAACACTTTACTGCATTTTATGGAGCCAACCTTTACTACACTCAGACTGTAAGTCCAATGACCAGCTCTGATCTCAACTTTTGCTTCACAGTCCATACAAGAGTGTGTATGTGTGTGTGTGTGTGTGTGTGTGTGTGTGTATTAAGCATTCTTTTATATCTCCTCTGATAGCTCCTTATCACCTACCCTGATATCTAACCTCAACCTGTGTCACTGTACGTGTGTGTGTGTGTGTGTGATAGTAAACAGACTCACCTAACCAATAGTGTAGGTCATAGCACGATGCATGTATGTGTATGTATGTGTGTGTATGTGTGTGTGATAGTAAATAGACTCACCTAAAAAAAGTGTACTTCGTAGCATGATGTATGTGTGTGTGTGTGTGTGTGTGATAGTAAACAGACTCACCAAACCAATAGTGTATGTCGTAGCATGATGCATGTGTTTGCGTGTGTGTGATAGTAAATAGACTCACCTAACCAGTAGTGCAGGTCGTAGCGCGACGCATTTCTCATCTTTATGGTGCGGAGCACCACATAAGCGTCTCCCACGTAGAAACTCCCGTAGTAGTTTTTAGGCACCGGTGCGAGCTCCATCTTCTCGATCCTCCACACCTGCAGTCCTTCCTCCTTCCCTGCACTCTCAAACTCACGGTGGCGCACCATGGTTACTGCTACTACTGCTGCTACTGGGGCTCTTGATGGCAGAAGTTATGCTTAGGGGTCCCACGCAGGTCTGGGGGCCCAGTCGAGGTGAGAGAAGGCTGGGGAGAGACAGAGGCTCTGAGGGGGTGTATGGAGCTCACAGAGAGAGAAAGATAAAGAGAGAGAGAGAGAGAGAGAGAGAGAGAGAGCGAGAGAGGTACATGGAGCTCAGAGAGAGAGAGAGAGAATTACAGAAACATAGAGAGTACAAGGAGAAAGAGAAAGAAAGAAAGATGCAAAGAAGCACTGTAGAGAAGATGGATGCATATAAAGAATCCATCCGTGTGTGTGTATGTACATGTATGTGTTTGTGTGTGTGTGTGTGTGTGTGTGTGTGTGTGTGTGTGTGTGTGTGTGTGTGTGTGCATGTGTGTGTGAGAGAGAGAGAGAGCGTGTAAGCATGGAAATGCTAGGCTGTTACCTTTCGGGTCTGAATCTGAAGTGCAGCAGTGTGTCGATCCTTTATGCCCCTGATAAGAAAAAGGGGCGTGTGTGTGTGCGTGTGTGTGTGTGTAACACCAGACGTAAGTTCCCATCAACATAATAACTTACTACTAACAGGCCCAAGAAAAAGTCCGGACCGGTGTTATAAATTCCATCTTAATGATGGAATGAATGGTTTTATTGTTCTTTTATCCAGATGAAGAGTTTAGATTGTGGTCTGGTCCAGTTCCCAAGTTTCACTTTTGGAGTAATCCTGCCTGAAATCCTATCTAACCTCAGTTCAGCATTACCTTTAGTTTATGTTTCATGTAGCATGTTTACTAATCTATTATCGATTTCAAACCAGGGATTTCAAACCATCGTCCTAACATTCAAGAATTGTACTTTAGAATTGTGTTGTTTTGGTCCCATGACAGAAATTTGGACTTGACATTTATCCCATTCATGATTTAGACACACACACACACACACACACACACACACACACACACACACATAGCAAACGGGAGTGTGAGAGCAGTGGGCAGCAAAATGTACGTGCACATGCCCACACACACACACACACACACACACACAACACAAAAACAGACACACACACACACACACACACACACACACACACACACACACACACACACACACACACACACACACACACACACAGTGAGGTGGAGTACACACTAAACTTACGGGCCTTATGAACCTTAAAGGCAGCCTGCTTCTGCAGCTTCTGAGAGCAGTGAGGGGTTAGGGGCCTTACTCAAGGGAGCAGTGAGGGGTTAGGGGTCTTATTGCTCAATGGAGCAGTGAGGGGTTAGGGGTCTTACTCAAGTGGAGCAGTGAGGGGTTAGGGGCCTTATTGCTCAATGGAGCAGTGAGGGGTTAGGGGTCTTACCCAAGGGAGCAGTATGGGGTTAGGGGTCTTATTGTTCAAGGGAGCAGTGAGGGGTTAGGGCCTTATTGTTCAAGGGAGCAGTGAGGGGTTAGGGGCCTTATTGCTCAAGGGAGCAGTGAGGGTTTGGGGCCTTATTGTTCAAGGGAGCAGTGAGGGGTTAGGGCCTTACTCAAGGGAGCAGAGAGGGGTTAGGGGCCTTACTCAAGGAAACAGTGAGGGGTTAGGGGCCTTATTGTTCAAGGGAGCAGTGAGGGGTTAGGGGTCTTATTGCTCAGTGGAGCAGTGAGGGGTTAGGGGTCTTATTGCTCAATGGAGCAGTGAGGGGTTAGGGGCCTTAGCAAAGAGCAAAAAGAGCAAATGATTCTGTCATTCTTAAGATGGATTCCTGTCTTTAAAGCTTATCTAAAGATGAGGGTTCTTTTTGTGTATGTTAAAGTCCCTCTAGACTTCCGAGCAGTACCGTGTGTTGTCACGGTAACAGGACTTCATCATCCCACCTGTCCTTTTGCGCAACAATGACATTTCCCACCTGTCATATAGATAATTTTATGATACATTTATTGATACATTAGTCGGAAAAGAAAGTAAAAATCATGCCAAACGTTTATTGACATTGAAGGAATTATCAAGTTCAAGTTCAAATCAAAGTCTGAATGAGCAATCATGATGTAAGCCCTGATAGTCCTGCATTATCTGAGCATCACAGCTAAAGCCATTCTGTATACACATTATCCATGTCTTTGAATTTGGAAATGCCGCACACAAATTGCACTAAACTTTGTAGCCTTTTTTTCCGTTCAGAGTGCAGGATGTTGATGGCCAATGTTGATGGCCACCTTAATATGTACCTTGGTATTTATCTCCCTCCAAAAAAGTAAAAAGAAAATAAAACCCATACATGTAAAGACATCAGCATGGATTTCCACAAATGCATAATTTCCTGATACAGTACAAGAAAGATATTTAACACATGAAGACAAAAACAGTATGAGAGACATGAGATCAGCTCTAATTTATAAGTAGTTCGTTAATTTAGTAGTTAGTAGATATTTCATAAATATAAACACAATAATAATTAGGGTTATGTCTCAAGACCGTTCTTGAGACCAATTTTACGTGGTCTCGGTCTTGTCTTGGCCATGACCGTCTATTGTCTCGGTCTTGTCTTGGTCTCGGATCCCTTGGTCTTGTCTTGGTGTCTTGCAAAGACCAAGACATAGCCTAAATAAATGGAAATACACAAAGTCTATCGCTTTTAATGATATCGAGTTGCCGATTTAAATGACTTTACCTAAACAATGAAACGCACCAAAACGAAAGTTAGAGCGTGCAAAAGACGGCCCTCGTTGCAGTAGAGCTATGCAAGGCTCAAATGCATTTATGGGCCAGTCTCTCTCAGTGAGAGATGGCGTTCACAGGCATGTCAAAATAATGCTACCGTCAAAAAACTGTTACACTGAAGCACAATACAACCATCTTACACGATCAGTACCAGCACTGAAGATGCAGCACCTACTGAGGCACAGACACCCCAAGGTGTAAAAACGTCCGTATTTAGTAGTTCATGGACGCTCACTCATCATCAAATCAGCTTATTAAAATAAGAGCTTCTGGCAGGACGATTGGGAAAAAAATGCATCTCACCCTAAAGTAAACTGTGCTCAGGCATTTTAGTCTTATTTCCACTTGCCCGACTAAAAAAAAAAAAAAAAAAAAAAAAACACCATGTTTCCACATAGGCCTACCTGTTTTAAAGAAAGTTGACAACGTTATGTCATAGTTAATGACAGTGTCATGTCAGTTTATGACGGTATGGGTCCCACAACACTGGCAGCCATTTATGCAGCTGAAGGCAATGAGAATCGATAATCGCGAAAATAAAGAGAGACAAGTTGGCAGCCACTTTGCAGCTGAGAACAATGAGTGTGTGTGTGTGTGTGTGTGTGTTTGTTACCAAGTAGAGCTTGGCTATTTTCCGGTGTGTGATGTCTGCCATGTTGTCGTCATCGCCATCTCCCTCTGGAAGATCAGGCTTCTCCCCAAAGCCTGAAACCAGAGAGAACACACACACACACTCACACGCACGCATGCACACACGCACGCACGTACGCGCACACACACACACACACACAGACCCACGCACACACACAGACCCACACACACGCAAAGACACACACAGACACACACACACACACAGATACACACTCAAACACGCACAGAAGTGCATGTATGCATGCATGTATGCTTATATGTATACTCCTACATGGATTTGTTCTCCCTAAGAAGTCATTGGGTCGGGTGAGGGGTGGTTAGAGAGGGATGTAGCTAGTGTGAATGTGTGTTGTACTGTTTTGTGCTGTATTGTCTGTGTTGTACTGTTTTTGTGCTGTATTGTCTTTGTTATATGTTCTGAGGACCCCTCGAAAACGAGGTTTTTTAACCTCAAGGGATTATCCTCAATGCAATAAATTTCAAATTTCAAAAAAAAAAAAAAAAAAAAAGTGAGTTACACATAGACAAGGGGGTGTGTTAGGTGTTAGTTTTGTCTAATGCTGGAACATCAATGTCAGTCATCAGTCCGAGAGGGAAAAACAAACACACACACACACACACACACACACACACACCTTGTAGGTGAATCCTCCTTTAAAGTAGCCGCTAAAGGTCGTTGACTCGTGTCCTTGGAGTTCCCGATACTGCACTGGCCTTCCTCCCAGATAGTCATCCAGCTGGAGGGTGAAAATCACTGCAGCCATGCTCTCATCCTGAGTGCATTCCTTACCTACACACACACACACACACACACACACACACACACACAACACACACAGTTGCAGAAGCACCAGAGCCAGGTGGACTCAGTAACATGTTGGACAATGTGTAACATCTAAGATTTTAATAATATGTTAGCCTAGCTGTGTGTGTGTGTGTGTGTGTGTGTGTGTGTGTGTGTGTGTGTGTGTGTGTGTCTGCTTCAGCTGAGCTGCTTTCGAACTCTGTCTTTTCGCTGATTGGTCAGAGGAATTCCTACTCTTCGCCTGATTGGCCAGAAAGAGACCTACTCTTCGCTGATTGGCCAGAGGAATTCCTACTCTTTCCTCATTGGCCAGAGGGAGGCCTACTCTTCGCTGATTGGCCAGAGAGAGGCCTAATCTTTGCTGATTGGCCAGAGGGACGCCTCTGCATTATTATTCTGTATTACTCAACCATGCTCAGAGATAAAGTGGGCAAAGGTGTGTGTCTGAGTGAGTGTGTGTGTGTGTGGGAAGACAGATTGCTCCTTATTGGAAGTGTGAAAGACAGTGTGTGTGTGTGTGTGTGTGTGTGTGTGTGTGTGTGTGTGTGTGTGTGTGTGTGTGTGCTTGCGCGTGTGTGTATGTATCAGTGTGTCAGTTGTTTACTAGAAATGTGGAAGGGTGGAGCACCCGTGTGTATGTGTGTGCAAATACTGTATGAATGTGTCATTGCATGTGGGAAGACACTTTTTCTCTGTACAACAGCTGGGTTCCACCCTCTTGGGAATGCACATCAATCATGTCAGATAATTAGTACTGGCAAAATTAACACTTTAACTCAAGGGATTAGTCCAAAAAAATAATCAAGAAACAATACTCAGATTAAGAAAATTAACTCAGATGATGGACTAATGATGGATATGGTTCCAATTTCATGGCATGTATTATGTTCAATTTCAGATAGAAAAAGGCTTGGCTATCAAGTCAAACTAGACAAAGATTATAGCCTAGCTCCTGATTGTCCAACAACAGCAGAGGGTTGATGTTTGGTGAATCGGTGGGGGAAGAGGACAGGGGTGAATTGCCCCATTTGAGAAGAACAAAGCCAACAATTTCTTATCAGGGGCAAAATAAGGGTCCAACATCCCCTAGCATCCAAATTCTTACTGGAGGACATGAGTTGTGATTAAAAGTGATTAATCATGATTAATTATGATTAATAATCGCAAAATTTTGTGATTACCGGCAATCCGATTTTTTTCCCAATCATTTGACAGCACTAAATATTATATAAATTTGATTCACTTGAGAGTGAAACCAGTGCAAGTATGATGCATGTGTGTACCGGTATGTATTTATGTGTGTGTGTGTGTGTATGTGTGATAATATATGGACTCACCTAACCAGTAGTGCAGACCGTAGCTTGTTTACAGGTGTGCTCACCATGTAATATGAAGAGCGAGGGCACAGGTGAGCAGAGTATACAGTAGGTAGGGAGTTGTTTCATAACTGCATGTGCCACAACCCAGACCGAACCTGATCGCATCCTCATCAAAGGAGAGAAACCTTCACACCCATCAGCTGTCACATCAGTGCCATCACCAGGCAGCTGGTATCAGTGAGGTGTTCGCTAGGTGTGAATATATATATAGCATAATCACCTCTGTTCTGCCTCTGTGTTGTATCACACTTATCTAATCTCGGCACAGTTTGACGCCATTAGCGGGAAGATTCGAGTAATCGAGAGGAGCACGAGAGAATTCACACTCAGCACGTACTGTAATCTACTCGCCTGTGTCCTTTAATGATTATCAATCAAGCCATCGATCGAACGGCTTGGGCTTCTGTCTGTCTGTCTATCTATCTGTGCCTTTGTCTCAGATTTCATTTCCCAACTAAGTGGGCCTGAGGGCTCAGGCAACAAAGGACTGACCTGAACAACTCTCTCCTTCTCTATCTGTCTTAGAGAGAAATATTTGTTGGACATGTTTAATGTTACAGTAATAGGCCCTACAAAGTGGGACTGAGGGCTGAGGCAACAGCTAGGACTATAACCCAAACAACTCTCCCCTTCTCCTTCTCTATCTGTCTTACAGACGAATATCTGTTGGACACATGTTTCAATGTTAATAGGCCCTGTTATATGTGCCAATATTATGTATTGACTTTAATATTATGTGTTAAATTCATGGCCTAATTTTATTTAAAAAAATGTTTCATGTTTATGCTTTAAAAATGAGATATGGTCTCATGTACCATTTGAGGAATATTTCCCTTTGTTTTCAGGTCCAAGAGTTTGTGTATACAGTATAAGGGGTCAAGTGCTAACTCTTGCACTTGCTCTCCTATTAGCAAATGGCACTCCCATAGGCATTTACTTGTATTGTGTTGTAGCTTGATTGTTATCCCTCTTTTGTAAGTCGCTTTGGATAAAAGCTTCTGCTAAATGCATAAATCTACTAGGTGTCAGGGTCAGGTGTCAGTAACTACATTTTGTTTGTCTATTCATTATTGGTTTATTTTAATTGTGTTCATGTGACAGTTAGATAAAAAGGCACAAATGCCTTTAAAAAGTACAGAATTCTAATGGGTCCTAGACACTATACAGTACAAACACACACACTCATCTCACCTTTTAGGTTGACTTTATTTATAGAGCATGAAGTTAAACAGTAGGTGGCAGCAATTCACTTTAACAAGTTAAACTTTGGAACATTTAAGAGGTCCCACTGTCACACTACACGTCTATGAAATAAACAGACATAATTACAAATAAACACCAGAGATACCGTAAACACTATTTGACATCAATAACAAAAACTGAATTGTCTAAATATTATCTAATGAAGCTAAAGTACAAGGTATTAAGCTCAGATGCTACAGTATGTTCAGCAGCTGTAGAGTTAACACAGCAGAGGGAAATGTGCTGATTTTAGATGCTGTGTTCTGTAGCTGTAGGAGACTCAGCAGAGAGAAGTGTTCTGAGTTCAGATGCTGTGTTCAGTAGCTGCAGGAGACTCAGCAGAGAGAGGTGGGCTGAGTTCAGCCATCTCCACGTCATCATAGATGTCTTCACCTCCACTCTGCTGCCCCTCTCTGCTCTGAGGTCCAGAGGTCTGCTCACCTCTCCTTCTCCTCAGTATGAACCTGACCACAGCAGCGACCAGCCCCAGCAGCACACAGACCAACAGTGGAGCGTACGCTCTGTAGAAAGGAGAGTGCACTCCGAATGGATGTAAGTACTCAAGGCGGAATGTTCCCTCGAAACAAAACGTACGATTGTCGACTGATAGTCCATAGACTCTCCACATGTACATCCCACCGTCCTCTGCTGTGGCATTGGAGATGGTCAGAGAGGAATTAGGACCTAGTGGGGACACAATCACTCTGCCCTTCAGACCCACAGATACAACCTCAGCTCTTGTGGTGATGTAAGTTGTTATGTCTACAATCAGAACTTGTGGGTGTGCCATTTTTTGATGGTACCACTGTGTCCCGTGAACAGTCAAAGAGTCATTCAGGTATCCACTGATATTAAGATAGACAATTTCACCATCAGAAAATATCAAGTCCAAGGTGGAGAACTCTCTGCAAACCACAAGAAGAATAAGGTTTATTTCTTTATGTGTATGTGTATATGTACATGTATATCCCCCATAGTGTTGTAGTGACACAGAGGGAATGATGAGGGAGAAGTCTCCAGTCTGACTGCCATTTAGCATGAACATATCCTCCCGTGGGTGGGTCTGATTAATGATGAGCATGTCAGAGCTATTGAAAAAGACCCACTGCACTTGCTGGTAATTGTTGAGAGCTTTTCCAGGTAAAATGCAAGGAAAAGTTAGATTGTCCCCTGCATGTTTATAAACAGTTTTAAAAGTCATAACCATCCTGAACCGACTTTGGCATTGATCTCCCCTCCAGACTACACAACCGAATGCAGATGGTCTCTGTATCCCAGAGAGTGTGACCTGAGAGGTGTTGAGATCTACATGCAGTTTGCCCTTCAGATCCTCCACCAGTGGCTCCAGGGATGAGTTGGTGTCCAGGACCAGAGACATTTCCTCATACGGAGATGTGGGATATTGGTACAATTGGTACAATTGTATGCTGTCCCCATCCCTCAGAGTGGAATTCAGCCTGCATAGTTCAACCCTTGAATCTTGAAGCAACACCGCCTCTGGTTCAAACATTTGCTCTGCACACACAATGAAGTGTAAGTGTCTTTTCTCTGTGAGGTTTCCTCCTGTCCAGCCTTCAGCCCTGTAGTCTCCACCCTGGGACAGAGTGAGGTCATCCAATTTAAAATAGAGCTCCTGCCACATCTGCTCCATCCCTATCACCTGATAGTCTCTAAGGTAACAACTAATATTGTAGTCATGTATGTATGAGCAGTTCACAGGAAGACCATCTCCTTCTCCCCTAACCCTGTACAGCAGGTAGTAATCCACCCTGGAGAACACCATTTTCACCAATGATGCCTGTTGTCCTTTTTTCCCAAATATGACTATAGGATCCTCATCCATCCAGGTAAACCTGTGTAGAAAATAATTATGAGACAGATCATCTGAGCTGAGGATGGCAGTGGTGATGAAGCACAGCAGCAGAAATCCCCTCACACACACTGCAGTCTCCATTCTGACTTCTGTATTTGTGTTAAGTTCAGTCTGCTTGCGTTGTCTTGCTACTAACAGGCAGACTGTGAGAGCTCTGCCAGACTCATCCTGCTCTTCAGGGGTGTTGATGCCGCCCTGGTTAGTTCTGGAAACTTCACACTCTATCAGATATAGAAGAAGATCATACCACCAGATACACAGACAGACACGCTCAAACATTCACTAACCTCAGCTCTTCACTCTCTATCAGACATAGAAGAAGATCAGACTACCAGATACACAGACACGCAAAAACGTTTACTTACCTCAGTTCTTCCTGTTTTGCCATCTGCAGTCTGAATTGAGCAGCAATTTTTCGCTAGATTGTATTTTTGACCCTCAACAACACCTTTCAGCCAACACTACCTTGTGATACCATCACATTAGATTAAGTGCTGCACAAAACACGTGCAAACACTCATCATTGAGCATACAATATTTACGTGTGCTGAATGTGTTGTATTTACATGGTGGTATATGATATTGGATGCAAGTTCTATTTTGTCAATTATATGTTCATTTATACCTATATGTTTATTATGCCTCTGTTATATTCTGTCTTAATTACGCTGCCACGTAGGCCAGTTTTGTGTTTTGCCCCTGTTATACAAAACTAGGCCTAAAGAAAATAAAGTAATAAATGCTTTGCAATGCCCCCTAATATTTGGAGCCCTAGAACAAGCCCTGGTTTCAACTGGCAACTTGGAAGTTGAGTGTCCTAGCAAGTGAACTGAAGCCTTAGAGTCCTTTATCACACACATGCACACACACACACACACACACACACACACACACACACACACACACACACACACACGGGGTCCGTGGTAGTCTCACGGAATTCTGCCGAGACCAGGTTGCACACACACACACACACCCACACACACACACACACACACACACACACACACACGCTATCGTCTGTTTCTTGGGATGGTCTCTAATGTTCAATAGTTTGGGGATCTTTACAGAGGATCTGTTTATTTCATATGAAACTTGAAAACAAACTTTCAATCCCAGTTACAGTTTTGTTATCGTTACTAATCTAGAAATTTCAGCTAAAATCTGTTATGAGAATTTATTTCATTTTTTAACAATTACGTTCATTTATTCATTTTTTTATTCATTAATTTTTCGAAGTATTCCTTATAATACATTGTTGTGATTTGTGTCCTACATGTCTATTGTGAGATTTAGATTTAAATTATCAATAAAAAACTACGACTAACTAGAATAAGTGCTCAAAGAGCGCAGACCTCCACCAAGGCAATGTGGTCACAGACACAATATAAATTCCAGAATTCAAAATCGAATCAGTTCTTGCTTGTCCCAATATACACATTGTCTCAAAATGTCATCGAAATCCAGTGGAATACTTTTCAAGGTTATCCTGCTGACAAACAGATAGCAGACAGACAGACAGATCAAAGCATCAAGACTCGAAAACATAACCTCCTTGGCGGAGGTAATGTAAAGGTAAAGGATTTTAGCGAACTTTACTAGGGGTGCCAATAACGAGGAGTATGATCAATTGTCAACCAGAACTGTTGCCCCCTCCAGTGGAGATATAAGGTACTACACTAAAACTTATTGTTCAATTCAATGTCAGTGGTCAACTCAATTAACATTTTCATTCCACATTGTTCCACATGCATGTTAGCCTGGCGAATGCCAAACTAAAAATCACAAGTGATATTTAGTCTGGAGATCTACCTATTGCATTTCTTGTAGCGGTAGCATCGTTTATGATTGTCCACAGCCGTTTATTGGGCGCTACGAATGTCTATCATACCGTCGGTCCATATCTCGGAGCCAATACCACAGCCACCACGTGACGTAAAACGCAATCGAGGGCCGTACAAATCCCTTTTTGTTCTGTGATTGGATACCGAAAGCAGGCGAGAAAATCGGCCATGGTCACCATGCTGCTTTGCAGAGTGAAATGAAATAAGCGCGCAAAGGAGCATGGGAACTCCCAGGCTACATGCATGTGGTGTTCACACAATTTTCTGAGGTGCAAATATTTTGCACCAGTAAAATTTTGTAATTTCATGAGCCATCATATACAATCTTTGATTTTTAGAAGGAAATGTGTCACTGTGCTTGTCTAGCCAATAGGAGAGCAGACGAGGGCTGGAAGTGTGAATCTGATTGGACAGTGATACGTCAGAGAGTAATGGATGTACATGTTGGGTATGGTATGGTGATCTCCAAATCCCCCTGCCCCATTTCATATTATTGTCAAGACTCTGTGACTCTCCATTCCATAGAAAATGAACTTTTAATCAGGTGTGCACCAAGTCTGTTAATGTGCTGAAGTTTTTTTTTTATTTTTAATTTTTTTTTAGATCATGTCAAAATCATACAATACATATATCAACGTCCATGGTATACAAAAATACAAAAAAATAAATTTGCGCTATCTAGCTTTACTTGTATTTTGCATCTAAGGAGGTTGACTGCTTGGGGTGCCAGCTGCCACCGATTAGGGTGGCAGCTCACTGGGAGGGCGTGGCCAGGCTAGTGGCTGCTAGCTCGAATGACTCCAATGTGCTCCCATAGACATGAACTACCACGACATATCTGGCTCCTGAAGGATCTGTGGATACGTGTACCAATGCAGAGCTCTTCAAACTCTCAGCATGCTGGCTTCTGTTTCCCAAAAGCATAGTTGCTAAGGGCGGTATTCTCCCAGCTGCTTAAGTCCAAAAAGACCCTTAGTGTCAGACTAAAATGCATGGAGCTAAACACTCTATTGGACTTAAGCACCAGGGAGAATAGCAGCCTAAGGGGTTTCACACTGAAAATTGGTTATTCACCCTCTGTAACCTGGAGTTACTGATATGTGCGTGATAAAAGCATTTGTGGTCGTCAGTGACAAATGTGCTTTCTTATTGCTGTGACAACCCCAGATTTGGCTAAACCGCTAACTCCCGACTTAGCTATGACCGGCAGCTAGGCAACTGGCCCATTGTTGAAGAACGCGACCTAAAAGTTAAACTATGTTCAACTTTGAGCGCTTGCGTTTAAATCGCTTACGTTTGACTTACGCTTTTACACGAGGCACGTAGCAAGGTCAAGTCGCATCGTTCCATAAACAAGTGGAATCAGTTCCTTGAAGCGACCAGCGTGCAGAATGAGCAGCCTAAGTTGGCAACAATGCTGGTTGCAATGCAATTTCCCATTGACACCTAACTAAGTTGCAACTAATTTAGCAGGAAATGGACGCTCCTCACAAACACGTCTGTCTTGAAACACAGATGAATTACTCTTTTGTTTCTTGTGCCCTTGTATACTACTCACTGATTATTTGGCGCTCTATAAATAAAATTGAATTGAATTATGACTCCATTATTACTCAGTTCCACTCATTATGAATTATTATTATCCTACTTTGCAAATCTTTCTGGATGAGAGAGAGAGCTCTGGGTGTGCCTTTCAAACAATGTGTCCATACACATTTCTTTTGATGCACTGAAGTGTATACACAGCAAGCACAGATTTAACCACTATTTCTAAATGTATTTATTGGAAAAATACCTTTGATAGCTTCTCTCAAAGCACAGGCTAGCCGCTAGCTAATTAAAGTCCATGCTAAAGTGAGATTATAGCACATCCCCCCCTTCAAGCTGCCTCATGTAGCATTCCAGGCTGCACCCCTCTACATCAGCATAGTTGGTTCGGTCCAATGCCAGCTCCGCCTCCAGAGGCAGGCTCTCCCTCCTGATCGGCCAAAAGGCACCAGCATCGGAACTCTGCCACGCCCCTGCATTGTGATGGAGGAGGTTGCCAGGGTGATAGTAATTTCCACAGTCCCACACCTGAGTGTGTGTGTGGTCGAGGGGCGTGTCTAGGGGTGTGTGTTCGGGGAACATCTGTGTGAGGACGGCCCAATCCAGAAGGGTCACATGGGTCTCTGAGGGGTCACGACCCCACGACTGGCACTCGCTCTCATTCTCCTTATCCAGCTCCTCAAGGAGCATCTCTGTGTAACCATGGCGACCCACGCTGTCAGAGATGTGCATCTCTGGGTAACCATGGCGACCCACGCTGTCAGAGATGTGCATCTCTGGGTAGCCATGGCGACCCACATTGTGGGAGATGTGCATCTCTGGGTAGCCATGGCAACCCACGGTGTCAGAGATGTGCATCTCTGCGTAACCATGCCGACCCACGCTGTCAGAGATGTGCATCTCTGGGTAGCCATGCCGACCCACGCTGTGGGAGATGGGCCCGTAGGTGCACATGAGCTGCTCCCGCCTCTCTGTCTCAGAGTCCAGCTGATCTGGGACCAGAAGCTGCAGTTCAGCCTCCAGGACTCCAGGAGGCTCCACTGCTCCCCAGTCAGGCATGAGGGCCACAGCAGGAGGGGAGTCACTCAGCCAGCAGGGAGGCAGAGGACAAGCAGTGGCGCCAGCAGCACACTGCTGTGGAACTCCGCATATCATCTCCGTGACAACGTCTGCTGGGATGCTGTCGTCATGGTAACCTCTGAGGAGAGGACCCCAAGTGCTCTGATCGTCAACGTCAGTGCTAATGAGTGAGGAGCTGCTGCTTCCGCTATAGCCAACGCAGGGCTGGATGCGGTTCCCCTCCTGACACACAGGGGGCAGCAGCTGGACCTCCTCCTCCTCCTCCTCCAGCCTGTGGTGCTTAATCTCATGCAGACTGCAGGGGTCTCCATACCTTTGGGGCCTTTTGCTCAGTTTAGCCCTTTGCTTAGAACCCTCCCATCCCATCATCTGCTCTTCTGCCCCCTCTAACTCCACCTCTGGGGCAACAGAATGCTGAACCTGTCTGACCTCTGGGGCATCAGAATGCTGGATCAACCCCTCTACTCCACCCAAACCTGCAGCCGCTGCTGCCAGCTGGATTATCTCAGATGCTCCACCTCCACCTCCACCTGGGCCCTCGTCAGGGGCAGACATGGGGAGCGTAGAGGGCTCCTCCACACCGCCTGCTGGGGCAAGGAAAGGCCTGGAGTTAAAGGACAACTACGGTCAATTTCAACAAGAGATTCACTGCTCTAGCTACTCAAGACTTGCCAGTCGTAAGAAATTATGGTTCAACTCATACAGGTTTTTATGGCATTGTATAGATGTAGAATACAGGTTAAGCACCCATGGGGGCAGAACTTGTTTAAATTTAAATGTTTAACATCTTAACATGCTCCAAATTACTATATATTACAAAAGAAATGCTTGAATCATATTGAAGCCAAAGATTGGATGAACTATAATTAACTTGGCACATCACAGATAGTATTTCCACCTGTATTACTATTTGGGACCTACCACAGTTCTCAGTGATGAAAACCTTACCA
Organism: Sardinella longiceps; assembly: GCA_027497455.2. Lineage (NCBI taxonomy): Eukaryota > Metazoa > Chordata > Actinopteri > Clupeiformes > Clupeidae > Sardinella > Sardinella longiceps. Next base: position 25,953 of record JAODXP020006350.1, read on the forward strand.
CGATACGGAGCCGCAGGGAGAGAAGCTTCAAGCCTGCACTCTAAGTTCATTGTGCTCGAGATAGACATCAAGCTTCGGACACAAGAGGATGATTTTGCAGAGAATGACCACAGGCTGCTCAGAGCTCTTATTTATTTGGCCAGGCTCATTGTGATGTCATAGATGCAATCATTATGATGCCATAGGTGCAATCATGTCAAGAATGGTTCTGTAGAATCTATAAACATTCTGTGTGCCAACATTCTAAAACTGCTACAGGAGGCAGAAAGAAAAAAATATGTTCTTTGTTTAGATGTGGAGACTTTCAATAAGTTTGTTCACTATGACAAGACTTTGAAGTCAAACAAGGCAACCACAGTGGTGGCAACATCGCTTCAATATCCCACCAAGGGCCCATTGGTGCTAAATTATTTCTCTGAACTTGTTTTCATCATGTTGAGATGGACATATTTTACCAGTTGTGATTCCTTTTTTTTTATTTTTAAAGTTGCCTTATAGAAAGTTAATTGTTAAGTTAAGTAGTTATTTTACAGTCATGTCTATCACAACCAATGATTTTCTGAAGACCTATTTTATTTTACCTTAAAACAATTCTTAAAATTATTTTAGCTATGAAAAGCTTGTGCTAAAGGTAGGTAGACAAACAAATTCACACAAAAAGGTTCCACTTAGACTTTAATTCATGCTTAGAACAAACAAAAAAAGTCTGAAAACCACATCAGATTTTTTTCTCAACATTCTTACTGGGTAATATCGACAATTCCAGGTAGCAAAAGGCCATCGGACCATCATGAAAGATGAAGAGAAACCAAAAAAATTAACAAATAAACAAAAAACAAACAAACCAAAACAAATACAAACACAAGACCAGCCAGTCACAATACAAATCTACATATTTACAGGATTGGGACTCCCAGCAAAATACTGCCTATGGGAGTCTATGGGGTTAGTGGGGGCTAGAGGAGGAGCATCGACACTCAAACAAAAACATCATTAGAGGAGATTCATCATTAGGACGAAGAGCTGAAGTAACTTTACAGGGACAGTGCTTAAAGTCCTTGAAACATCATCATTCTTAAAAGCAGACGTACACTACAGTCCGTCCTTTTCAGCCAGCATAAAGTGCTTTCAGAAGAGAGACACAAGAAAGTGAGATGTCCAAACACACACACACACACATACATACAAGTGCATACCTATAAAGGCTCACTCACACACACAGACACCCACACACGCACTCATACGTGCATACCTACACAGATGCACGCACACACACAAGCATACCTATACACACACGCACACACCCATCACACTTTCTTTGTGTCTGAACACACACTCAGACAGTCAGATTGGTTAGTAGAGAGAAGAGGCCAAGGAGATATTTTCACTCAATATCCCTTTCTGAAGCTTTTACTTTTTTTTTTTTCATCTTTTACAACTTCCTTTAAAAATATTTCTTAAAAATGTTAAATTCTTACCAACCTTTTGTAGAAACCATGTTAAAAATGCAGTATTAAACTAAATACATTTGAACCCTACGAGCCTAAATACTATTTATTTATGTCACCACCAAAGGAGTTTGAATGCTTCTAAATGGTTCTATTCAGTGAATGTGAAGCACACACAATCCACAGTTCCGTTCCATTCAGTACTACACAGTTCCATGTGATTAATAGAACCTCACATGGTTCTATTCACTTTTGCCCTGCTCTTCTCTCGTCTTCCAGGGTTTGGCAAGGACCAGGGCCGGTTCTGTTCTTGTGGGGTTCTATTGGAACCAGGTCTGGACCGGTTTGGGTTCTAGAGAACAGTCAGCAGTTCTGATTTTAACGGTTCTCTTGAGATTCGCCTGAATAATTCTAGACTAATTCTATAATACTTATTGTTTCTGGGGGGGGGGGGGGGGGGGTACTTTGTGCTTTAGAACCAGTGTTGGTTGGTTCCTTTCTTCTGTAGGTGTTCTAGAGCTTTCTTATGCAGAACAGGAAGGTGAGCAGGAATGTTTTCTTGAGCGTACCACAACAGGGTGACACACACACACACACACACACACACACACACACACACACACACACACACACAGCCAGCTAAATGAGCTTTAAGTGTTGTACCAGGTGCCCCCCAGCAGGAGGCGCCTGGCCTGCGTGGGGTCGGGGTTCAAAGTTGAGAGGTCAGAGAGACGTGAGGTAAGCCATCCTACAAATAAATACTTTAAATACAGATGCAGTGTGACGCTGGAGACCAGCAGGGCCTAAGATCAGGGGTCATCGTCATGGTGATAACTAATGCTACCACTGAGAACTAAACAGACTCTGGTCCGGACACGTCTGAAAGTCCAAACATTCAACGCAAAAACACACACACACACACACACACACACACACACACACACACACACACACACACACACACACACACACACACACACACACACACAGAGGGAAAGGAGTGGTGTCGTTGGGAATCAAGTGGCACTGAAAAGGTTAATCTGGGCATGCCTCTCTAGCTACACTTATAAAGTGCTGCAGGCACGCATGTGTGTGTGTGTGTGTGTGTGGTGGGGGGGGGGGGGATGCAGGGAGCAGGCTTTGGCCCACAGCTGGCTGAGTTTAGGCCCACATCAGTGCCAGTGCTGGGCCGCAGTCTGGGGCCACGAGGACAGAGAGGAAAGAGAGGTAAGGAGTCAGGAGAGGAGAGGAGGGGAGAGGGGGATAAAATGAAAAGGAGGAGTGGAGAAGAGAAAAAGAGGGAATGGAGGGGTCAGGAGGGGAAGAATAAACGGGGTCTGCAGTCTAGAGGCGAGAGAGAGATAGAGAGGAGAGGAAGGGGGGAATAGAGAGAGAAAAAGAGGAGAAGAAAGTAACAGGAGAGGAGAGGAGAAGAAAGGAACAGGAGAGGAGAAGAACAGAGAAAAAAGGGGGAGTGAAGAAGAGCCACAGTGAGAGATCCCAGCTGGATCTATTTTGGGGGTTGGGGTGGGTGGGGTTGTCATGGAGACGCTCGTGGTAAGGTCGGAGGTCGCGAGGTGCGGTTTCCATGGTTACGCCAGGTGGGGCGGCAGCACGTTGCCCACAGATGCGTGTATGTGGAGGGAGGTGGTGTTGCCCCCGCAGTCTACGTACTGGTACATCTCCTGGGACACCTGCTCAGCGTGCCCAAAGTACACCGTGGTCACCATCACCCTGGCAACAGCAACAATAACAACAAAATCAACAACAACAGCCTGAGGTCAGAGTGCACACACACACAGACAAACAGACACACACACACACACACACACACACACGGCCACTAACACACTTTTCTATCTCAGTGTATGATGTGCTCACAGTCCCTCTGCTGGACACTGTGTGCTACTACAGTACAGCAGGAACATCAAACACACCTACTACTAGTACATAAAAGACATGTGTGTGTGTGTGTGTGTGTGTGTGTGTGTGTGTGTGTGTGTGTGTGTATAAAGTTACTGCATCATGACTACGATGTTGTGAACCTTAAAGGTCTGCGGGATGTGTGTGTGTGTGTGTGTGTGTGTGTGTGTGTGTGTGTGTGTAAAGTTGAGTCACTTACTGCATCATGACCACGATGTTGTGAACCTTAATGGTCTGCAAGGTGCAATAGTCACTGTAAAAGAGGTGAAGTACAGTCAGCACACACAAACACACACTGAAATATATCTTACATACACACACACATGCATTTTATGTGAATACTGTAAGCTATGAATGGCACTGATACTATATGCATTCCGCAATGAACGCAAATTAAGACAGGATCTGTAAGTGCCCTTCTACTCTAGGTATTATGGTAAAGCCTCTTTTCGATTGCAGGGTAACAGCACGGCACGGTTCCACACGACACGGTTTAGTACAATGGAATAAACCACGGTAGCAAGTAGTACCAATTCAGCACGCTTGGTACCTCGGCAAAGGTGGTACCAAAAATAGTACCATTACCTTGGTACTGTATCAGTACCAGATTTTACCAGTGGAAAAGCAGAATAAGTGAACCTAAAGGTAGCTACAGACCAAAGATCCGTGACGAGACGGGCTGCAACGTTCTAAAAACCTGCAACGTTCTAAAACTCTGAAACTGCGATTTGACATGTTAAATCTTTTGCGGCGGCTTGTAACTGCTTGCAACAACCTGCAACGATTCATGCACACCTCCGCAACTCCTCTCTAAAACCCGTTTCATCTCGTAATGGGTCTTCAGTCTGAATTGGCCTTAACCGAACCATGCTGGTACCATGCAATCGTAAAGGGGCTTAACACAGGTAGTTCTGCTTTAGGCAAAGGAGTTCAATGGTTCCGTAGAGAACACAGATACTTCTACTCTAGGCATACATACTCTAGGTTACATGATTCTTGTGGTTCTAATGAGATACTTACTACATGTACTTCTACTCTAGGTACTAGGTTCCTTAGAGAACACAGATGAACACTTCTATATTATGGTACATGATACTTGTGGTTCTAAAGAGATACTTACTACATGTAGCTCATTTCATCTGCTATAGTGGTTGGCACCATGTAGTCAATCTGAGGGGGAGAAAAAATAAATTGAATATACACTACAAACACACACATTCATACATGTACACATATATGTAAATATATATACATACATACAATATACCTTACCAAGACCACACACACACACACACACATCATAAACACATCTCATCAATCCACAATTTACTGTACGCTTCCAAGTCTGTACTGCGTGTGTGTGTGTGTGTGTGTGTGTGTGTGTGTGTGTGTGTGTGTAATGGAATAGAGCCAAGGATAACAGTGAGCTTGTGAGGATGACGAATTTAAGGAAACTATAAAAATGGCACGAGTGTCAGTGAGTAAACGTGTGTGTGGGTAAAAATGGCACAAGAATTGGTGAGTAAGCGCATGTGTGTGTATGTGTGTGTGTGTGTGTGTGTGTGCACGCTTGCATGTGGTGGCCAAAAGAGGAAGGAACCCATAAGAATGTGCAGAGGGTGTGTGTGTGTGTGTGTGTGTGTGTGTGTAATGGAACAGGGCTAAGGAACAGTGAGCTTGAGAAGAATGCGAATTAAAATTATGTAAATGGCACGGGAAATGGGTCAGTGTGTGTGTGTGTGTGTGTGTGTGTGTGTGTGTGTGTATATATATATGTCAGTGTGTGACTGTGTGTGTGTGTGCGCGTGTGTCTTACCTGTTTCATATCTAGTGGTCCAATGGTGGTGATGTTGCTGATGCGTGACTTCCCGATGACCGTCTTGGAGAACTGCACCTGTGCCGTGATGTTGGCCACCTCCACGGAGTAGTAATTGTTGTTGGTGATGTTAAGCGTGTTCTGCAAACACACACACACACACACACACACACACACATTAACTACTCACTTAAAAAACACAGCTGCAATTGCAGGCCCTTTTCACAGCCCAAATGGCCTTCAACCCAGAGGAAAGTAACAATGAGTGTGCAAATGCACACACACAAACACACACACACAGCCCAGATGGCCTTCAACACAGAGCAAAGTAACAGCGCGTGTGCACATACAGACACACACACACACACACACACACACACACACACACACACACACAGTGTGTGTGTGGGGGACTCACAGTGACACACAGGGTCACTGAAGACACTTACACTGGTATTCATTCACTTAATTGACACTTTAACCCATAGAGATTCATAATTGTGGATTAACATTCAGGCTACGCAGCAGGGAAAGACTCCATCACTAAATAAACCAATCATGCAAATAAGATAAAGATACATTCTAAAAAAGAAATTTAGACTACCTTTACCGCAAAACACACACACACACACACACACACACACACACACACACACACACACACACACACACACGCACAAACATTTATACCATATGCATGCACACACTCACAGTGACGTTGAGATAGACGATGCGTTTGCTCTGGTCGTAGCTGACGTAGACAGACTTGACCCCGACGTAGGAGACGTCGATGGAGCGTGGGAACAGGAAGAAGACGGCCAGACTGGAGATCAGCAGACACACCAGCACCGAGGCCGTCACATACAGCTTACTGCAGGAGAAAACACACACACACACACACACACACACACACACACACACATTACACTTACATACTAGATAATACACAATAATACACACAGTATACAGCAGACACACCACCACCGAGGCTGTCACGTACAGCTTACTGCAGGAGAAAAAAACACACACACACACACACCCACACAACATCATGTTGTTACTACATGCTGACCGATGCCAGAGTCAGCCGATTCATGCTGACGATTTTTTTGACCGATTTTTAGAGCCGATAATTGCAAGTTTCTGGAAATGGTCCGCTGTATTTATTTAAATAGCTGCATAAATAGTTGCATAAAAGTAGTGCTGTCAAACGATTAAAAAATTAATCTGATTAATCACAAAACTTTTAAAAGATTAATTGCGATTAATCACTTTTAATCACAACTCATTTCCTCCAGTAAGAATTTGGATGCTAGTATATTGGATCCTTATTTGCCCTGTAAAGCCCTGATACTAAATAG
>JAODXP020006350.1:37500-55498 GCA_027497455.2 Sardinella longiceps
TAAAGTAAACACACTGTTCAGTATTGTTTAATATGTAACTACTGAGTACTGACTGACAGAGTATCCTCAACTTTCAAACGTTCTTCATAAAACGGTAACATAACAAGCATGACTACTAATGAATTAATGAAATTCCTCAGTCGTCAGCATATTTCCCCGGCAGCAAATTCCATTGACTGCCGCAGTTAACTTATGAAGTAGGATTTAGATCTGCTTCCGTTTGCATGTAACGTTAGCTCCAGGCGCGCGGGAAGGTGTTTTGTGTAGGGGGGGCTGGGGGCTGGGCCGTTAAATGTGACGTCACTTTTTTTTTTTTTTTTTTTAAATAGCCAACATCAGAAAAAGTTTGTCTGTCTGCTGTTGAATAACTATTGGCTGTTGTAGGGTGCGTATTCGACAGCGGGTAGATAGGCCTAATACGCTAATGTTCCAAACATTTTTCCAGGAGATGAGTCACAGCGCAGTTCTTCTGCTGATTGCGCACACCACTAATGGCATACATAGGCCCTACATGTCTGTATTGCTTGTCTATATCTGTTCAACATCCATCGTCATTTAGAGACAAAATACGAAAATACTGTCAATCAAATACGTTCATGATTTCAATCGGTTAGAAATCCAAACAAAGTAGCCAACTTTTGCAAGGGTCTTTTAAAATAGGCTATAGCCTGCCAAACAGAATCTCCACCTGTTTTTTGTCTTCTCAGTAACCTAAGTTTTCCGTGTAACATAGATAGCCTAGGTAGGGTATATCTGAGAGAACCTCAAATAAAGCGCAGTGACAGGGAGAACGTTATCGTTCAGTCGGAGACCCCTGCGCACGTCTTCTATCTCCACTCGCTCTCATTTCTCAACTCAACATACCGGTATTTCTCTCTCTTTCCCTCGCTTGCTTTCACTCATTCCAAATTAGATTAGTTGTAGTGGTAGCTCAGTTAAAGCAAAAATATTTCTACTAACTTCGATCCAACCAGTGGCGCATGTTATATGTTATATGTTTGTGGCCGTTTGTCTTGTCTGTCTGTGCGCAAAATACCTTGAAAAGTTCTGTAGCCTACAGAAATTGTCTGACAGTGCGGATAGGCTATGATGACAAGGAACACATGATTATATTTTGGTGGTGAATGCTCACGAATAATGAACTTTATCCATTCAAGACATAACAGCTTACGTTGTCTTGTCTTTGGTTAATAATCGAGATGAAGCTGTTATTAAATGGCGATAGCTACTATGCAAAATGCGAAAAAAAACATTACTAGTAAGAGTAGGCCTATAGGCTACGTTTTTGATAGCCAATTTTGAGAACAGATCTTTTCCTCTTTTTCGTGGCCACACTGGCCTTCCAAACTGCTGTCAGACGTGACCGAACAGTGCGCTCTCAGAGAATTGCTGTCAACGTTGAGGAGGTTAGGAGGAGGCATTCTCTTGTTAATAGCTGGGCTATATGGGTCAGCCTGTCCACTAGAGCTTTCTGAACTATTGGACACAGTAGTTAGTCTATTAGTGGATGTATACATATTTTTATTTTCATTTAGGAAGGGTCGGATAAAAATGCGGATTTTTCTATGCTTGATAGCCTAAAACAAAGTCCGGACCATTGATCACGCTTCTCAAGAATTCTGATAGGCAGCCAGGCTACCTGTTGTGTCAGTTGTCCTACGAGTCTCCTTAGTTTAGTTTTGCACTCTGCTTTTTACAAGTCATGTATGAAATTTAATGATTGATTTGGAGTGAATCAATAAATATCTAGCCTAATCGCAGCCCCCTTCAGGGGGGCTGACGCTCTGACATAGGGGGCTGCAGCGTATGCAGCCCCTATGTTCCCGCGCGTATGGTTAGCTCAGACCAGACAGCCAAGCACAAAACTGCAGATTAGCGGCGGATAAACTTAGACTGTGCAAACATAGCAAAGATCACGAGTCGTGGGGGAGACTGCCGTTGCATAATTTATTAAAGGCTTGCAGAGACTGTATCTTTGTTACCGCAAAAATTGTCATGTTCATTCATGCCGCAAACAAGTTGGGCATCAATTGGAACACGGAGTTCCCAAAATTCTTGCTCAGAATGGCTGGCTACATCTGACCAACATCTGGGATGGCTAGTTTAAGTTCAACACAACCAACGTCATTTCACTCCTAAGGAAAAACTATCGTGTATAGTGTACTTTTACTATTTATGTTTTAAGACCACTGGGTAGTCATCAAAGGCTATTCTGCTGAACCAAATGCGTGGTGAGGAGGGCCATGCATAACCTAATTAACCTGACTAACGTTAGTGTCGTGAGTTCGCTAACCAGCTAACATTAGCTAAAATGAACATGTATTCAACCAGATTAAGACAACGTTGATATAACAATAAACTAAGAAGTAACTATACTTCCACCTGATCACCCTCAATCAAGTAGAAATTAGATGAAATTCAAACATAGGCGGTCTACTCGCGTTATAGCACTGTCACCAAGCAAGCATTAGCCGTCATGCTAGCTAGCAACAAGGCCAATACTGCGTGTGTTAAAATACCATTCAAAGTGAATAACGACATGACATCCCAATAACAGCAGAGGCCTATCCTTATATTTAACTACCAAAGACATCGGGATCAAAAGTAAGTCCGATCCATCTTACCTTACGATTTGAATGTTTCCCCACACAGTAGTTTCAGGTCATGCAGTTCTTGTTTATCCTACAAGCAAACTGACATGCGCAACGCGAGAGAACAGTGTGTTCAAAACGTAGGGATGCAGCCTTCTATGCACTTTATGCAGGACCCGTTTCTTGCCACAAGAGGGCAGCAAAGTATTATTGGTTACCGAGCCGTATAAAGTAGACTAGACCGGTAAACGACTGCTTGTCAATTTGTCAGGAAATGTGGAAACTATGAAACTATTCGGGCCCTTACGAATGATAAAACAACACGTTTGGCCAAGCAGTGTGTGTGTGTGTGTGTGTGTGTGTGTGTGTGTGTGTGTGTGTGTGTGATACAGTGCTTAGTAAAGAGTAGGCCTACCACAAAAACACACCAGTAACCCTGTCCCTTCTGAGTGTGTGTGTGTGTGTGTGTGTGTGTGTGTGTGTGTGTGTGTGTGTGTGTGTGAGAGAGAGAGAGAGAGAGAGAGAGAGAGAGAGAGAGAGAGAGAGAGAGAGAGAGAGAGGGGGGGGGGGTGGTCATTTAATATAAAGGGGCCTAAAAAGGGTCTGGAATGAGTTTGAGGTTGTGTCTGGTACACACATACTGTATAGATTCAACACAGTGACAGACATAGTCTACACACACACACACACACACGCACACACACACACACACACACACACACACACACACACACACACACACACACACACACACACACCACCAGATCAATGATAAAAGGAATTTTTTGCCAGAGCACCTAGGTGCATGTTTACTTAGACCTGCTCTAAGATCAAATACCATGAGTGTGTGTGTGTGTGTGTGTGTGTGTGTGTGTGTGTGTTACAGGGTTCCCACTCCAGACATAAAATTCCCTGATTTTTCAACGACCTTCCCTGATCAAAAAGCAGAATTCCCATGACCTCCCATAAAAGAAATGATTGGGTGCTGAGCAGAAAAGACCATTTAAAATGGATAAACTAGTCCTAATGTCCTGCCTTGAGTGTACTTCTTATGCTTAAATAGCATGAATCAGCCAATCAGAGTGTAAATTTATTCCAGTTCAATTGAAAAATATTGAGAAACAAGATAGAAGGATGTGTGGTGATACACATGATAACAAAATTCCTTGATATTTCCTGACAAGCAAAATGATCAAATTCCTAATCCCTACTTCAACCTTCAGAGCCGCAGCCCTGTGTGCTCTCTCTGGAATGGTGGAATTATGTCTGGACCCAGTGTGCCCTATAATGTGTGTGTGTGTGTGTGTGTGTGTGTGTGTTTATGTGTGAGCATAAAACTGATCAGTTATTATATAAAGTGTGTAAGAACATGCTGCACGTCTACAAGCACAGTGAATGCAAAGCCTGACAGAGAGAGAGAGAGAGAGAGAGAGAGAGAGAGAGTTTTCAGAAAAAAAATCTGACTGTTCTCCCGTATATGAGGCCTAACTAGAAGGCTTCAGTATATAAACAGCAGTCTTACAACTCCGAGGCACACTGATGTAAAGTGAAAAAAAAAATTATCTATGTTTATCATTACACCTACGCGTTTCCACTCAGAACCAGTGTGTGTGTGTGTTGTTTACCTCGTGGGATCCTACCTGTGCCCTGACACGTGGGGCAGGTGACACTGTCCTGACTGGTGAAGTTCCCCATGGTCACGTCAATTATCACCCTCATATTGTACTTTTTATTTATCCCACCAGCTATTTAGGCATTGAATGAGTCTAAAGTGAGCTAGCCGGCAGAGATGTGTAGTAACGAAGTAGAACTACTTGCCTACTTAAAGGAAAATACCGGAGTAAGTTTTAGCATAGCCCTGCTGCACGAGCCTTCTAACAGCAATATATTTCGCATGAAATGAAAGAACAGCATAGACCTAACGCGAAACATTTTACATTGAGTCAATGTAACCTCAGATTTTACTTTCGGTTTCCAACAGTCAGGTCCCATTGATTCAGTGTAAAGTGCCTGTTCGCTTCTCATTCGCGTTCAGTCTGTGCTGTACCAAATTATTTTGTTCCACTCGCTAACTAGCGCATTTAGCAAGCTCTTTCAACAGGGCTATGCTTGAATTCACTCCGGTATTTTCCTTTCAGTACTAAAATGCAGTGTCTGTACTGGAGTATTGTTTTTTATCTCCTACTTCCACTTTTACTTCACTACATAATTTTGATGAATTTAATACTTAATAAAACTTTAATACTCCAATAGATATGGAGTTGGGCCAGTTTTGTTGCATTTATTGAAGGCCATGACGAGGATGGCTTTGAAACGGAATGCCAGGCCACAGGTAAATGCAAGTTTAGTAACTCATCAAGACAACTCACTGTGAGGATAATGCTTCGGTGCATTAATGACAGTGGTCGGTCTGATGTGCTAAAGTGTATTACTGCATATGCTTGTGGCATTTCTCAAAGTGTTTTGATGAGGCAATTACCCCAATTTACCATTATAGGTACTGTAGCTGTTGATTAGAAGGGGACAACCTGACACTGTGTGTGAGGGAAGAATTGAGCGACCCAACAGAGTTGATATGGACTGCAAATTTGGGCAGTGTTAGAAACTTGAGCGCACACACAGCGTCTTGGCCAAGTTCCCTTTTTCGAGAATTTCGAGAATTCAAAATTCGCCAGACGGCGAAAAAAGGGAAGTCTGATAGGAAATGTCCTAAGTCCGCTCACAGGTCAGAGACAGAGAAGAGCAGTTAAGGACAGAGTCATTCAGACAGGCCCTGGGGGTTCAGTGACATATCTCATGCCTCAAAGCAAATATTATTACTTAAAAGATGCTGATACGGGGATTGGTCTAGCTTAACTGGACTTTGTTTTGCACCTATGGCTCGAAATTGCTGTCAGGTGGAGGGTTGATTAACCCTGCACAAGGCATACATAGGGTGAAATATGATGCATTATGAGTGGTATGTTAGAGTCCCAAATTTGCAGCATGAAACAGTGGTAAAATGGTTTAAGGAGACTGATTCACGTAAAGCGGCGCTGGCTAAATGGGAGATGAACTTACTGAATTGCATGGCTGATCTGACCAACAGAACAGGGTTCTGGGTTAAACTGCAAACTCCTAAGATGAGAGTGAAAGGCACCCTATGTTCTGAGTGGCATAAGATTCCGTGCGGCAAGGTTAACAAGTCGCTTTGGGATCAAACGACTTGGGATGCAGTTCAGGAGATGATGGGAGAGGCCATCAACTTAGTGACCGTGACCCCAGGTAAAATTGACATGGTGAAAATAACCTCCGATATGAATGTAAAGCCAGGGGGAAGGGGCAGCCTCTTCACGAAGGTGGTAGCGACCTGCACAAGGAAACAGACAAGTGTTGGCCGCAACATCTCTGTCCTTGAGGCTGTGATGGCTGAGTTCATGGGAAATCAGTTCTCAGCTCTAACGACAGGCTACTACCATCTACCAGAATCACAGTCCCATAATATAACGCTGCCTGCTGGCACTTCCTCTGCTTGACATGTAGCACATCCACAAGCTGCTACAACGATAGCAATTACAGCAACGATGGGAACATAGAGGCTGACTTCCAAACTTTCTTCCTGACTTTCTTGTACTGTGATATTTATGTCAGCATATCAGTGAACACTACAGACCACTCAGTGAGTTTCATACCTTTGTAGAGAGACGTTTAATGTGTTTTAGGAAGGATTGTTCAAGTGGACATAGGCTGCTGTTAAGACGCTACAGCTGCAAGCGAAAATTCTCTGAACAGAAGCGTTTGTCAAAATGTCAATCTTAACCATCGTATTTCATCGTAAGATATCCGAAAACAAGGCTTAACATAATTTTGGGGCGAACCTACACTTTAAATCTCAATTTTTCTATTAACCTAATAGCCGGTCAGGCAGTTGGCCTGGGTAAATCTATGTGTTATATGCTAGTGTGGGAAGGTTGAATGTTTCTATATTGTTTGGTTTACTGTATGATATGCTGTCTGTGTCATTTAGGCTACTTGGTGTATTGTAAAGTGTATAAGTACTCTACCTGTAAACGTGATTGTGCTTGCTAACCCAACTGTCCCACAGGGAAAATAAAGTGATCTATTACTAGAACTACTACTACTACTACTACAATTTTAATTAAAAGAAACTTTGACCATATCTTTAATCTCTATAACAGCAGAGGCCTAACCTTATATTTAGCTACCAAAGACATCGGGATCAAAAGTAAGTCAGATCCATCTTACCTTATGATTTGAATGTTTCCCCACACAGTAGTTTCAGGTCATGCAGTTCTTGTTTGCCCAACGCGAAGAGAACAGTGTGTTCAAATTGTAGGGATGCAGCCAGATAAATTTTAACGGGCCCTGATGCACAAGTGTGTCTCACTGCAGCTTACAGGAAGGCGGGGCTTGATCATCCAGCCTCGCCCCTGGCAGCCATCTTGGTTAATCTATTATCTACCCCCCTTACCTTCAATAAAAGAACAAAATGCACATATGAAGCTGGAATCTTCACATTTGGAGCAAGCCTAACATAAAAAGAGGTAAACTTAGATTTACAAGCTACTCCACATGAAGACAAAACGTGAGCTGACATTTTCATATACAAAACTGTGTGACTAGCTCCTTAGCTAACACATGCTTTCAAAATTCACCTTAGAAACATAAGAAATATATCAGAACACCTATTTTCACAAGCCCTTACGATAGTATTCATGTAGGAACGTAAGTTAGCAGCTTAAGCTACATTACAACACTTAAATCTCAGCGTTACGTTTTTGCCTTTTTTTTTAATTTACGAAAATAGAAACCCTCACACAGGTTATATATGATTTTTGGAACTCTGTGATAAATAGAACTGAAATAAATTACGATCGGAAACTCATAAAAACTCACGATCTGCACATTTTGTCTGGACATTTTCACATCACAAGGCAGCATTTGATTACTATTGCAGCATTTGTGTCAAATAATGCACGTCATGTCATGTTGTCCTTTCGCGGGTTCGTCACTAGGTGGCAGTCTCACCACAGGCATGATTCGGCTTGTGTCACTCCTCGAAACTTGACAGAGAACACTCCATCATAATCATAAAAGAAGCGATATCTCCTTTTCTAGAAAAAAACAAGGATTTTGATGAAAACTACCCACTGTTTAGCTTGGGATTTCTCAGGAACGGAGGCATGTAGAAATAAACGGTTTTCACCCACTGAGAGCTCAGAGTCTTACCTTTCAAATGACCCATAGTATGTGTCCATAGCTATAACACAGAGCTTTTTAATCGAGCTGCGTAAAACACGTACAGTACCACTCCCAGCCAAGTATACAGCAGACTGGCGAGAGAACGTGAATAATACAGTTTGTACCCTACATACCGCTAGAGGGCGCTCTAACACAAGGAATGGAAAGACTCCCCATACCAGCTATCTGAGATAACAAAGAAAAGAAGGGATTTTGGTGAAATACATATACCACTACTCCTGTACTCCTCCTTATATGAAATTGAAAATAAAGAACTACAAAACCTTTTACCTTTCCCTGTTACATAAACACCACTGTAAATGCAACTAATAGCAAATATCAGCGACTACTTAGCATTTTCTTTTGGACTCATTAAGAGTTGAGGAAGGTGGCTGTATTTATGTGTAGGCCTACATGTTCGTGTTTCATGTGTGTGTTTATTTTTGTTTCTTAGCTATTAGCTATTTTCAAGGTTATACTAGCTCCCGCTAGCATCGATACAAACAGAGTTTAGCCAACTCCCACTGTGTGTATAATGGCAAACTAGGCTATTTGTGGCCATGAAATTAACCTTTAGTTGCTCCCAAAGTCTTCTAAATTTATTAGGAAGTTTGAAATGTATTGCCCACCAGAGAATGTCGTCGCTCGTATTTGTCTTGTGTTTTTATCCAAGCTTGATTAAATTCATATGATTATGAATATGGGGATTACTTCTTTTTCAACTCTTCACTCCTATTTTCCAACTGGAGGTGGGCATGGTGCTCACTACTGCGGCACGTTTCTGACACACCTCAATGCTGATAGGGTGATTCTTTAGATGTGGGCGAGGCTTAGCCTGGAACGCCCTCCCAATGACGTGACACCTTCGGTGTTGCTTGTCGCTGGTCTGGTTTATGAGCTCCTGAAAGATCAGGAACTCCACCCACTATATCGGAAACAAATCAACTTTGAGCAGCTCCAATGGCCCTGGGTAGAGGCGTGTTCAAGGCAGTCCTGTTACTCAAGCAGTTCCCTTCACGTCACATACAGTACGTCAGAAGAAAGAGTGGTGTGATTGCTTCGGCACAGCATTTTCTGACATCGACCAGTAGCATTTGAGGGAGGCGGGTCAACCATGCGCTTTGGGAAACTTTTGATGTACAGGCTCTTGGTCAGACCAAAGTCTCGCAGAGCTTTGAAAGTCGATGGCAATCAGGCTAGGCGAGGCCTGGATGAGGGCGAGGCTGGACGCCTTCCTGCAGGCTCCAGCGAGATGCTTCTCCTGATGCAGCCTTCTATCTGCACTTTATGCAGGACCTGTTTCATGCCACAAGAGGGCAGCAAATCATTATTGGTTAACGAGCCGTATACTGTAGACTACACCGGTCAAAGCCTGCTGTCAACTCGTGAGGAAATGTGGAAATTATGAAACAAATTGCATCCTTACGAATGATAAAACAACACATTTGGTCAAGCAATTTGTGTGGGTGTGTTTGTGCAGAGAGGGTTGAAGCGGAGGTCAGTATTCCATGATCTTTGGTGTGTGTGTGTGTGTGTGATACAGTGCTTAGTAAAGAGTAGGCCTTCCGCAAAGACACACCATTAACCCTTCTGAGTGTGTGTGTGTGTGTGTGTGTGTGTGTGTGTGTGAGAGAGAGAGAGAGAGAGAGAGAGAGAGAGAGAGAGAGAGAGATCTGTGGTGGTCATAAAATATAAAAGGGTCTGGAAACAGATTTGATATGAATGAGTAATTGAGCCCCATCAAAGACAGAAGGGGCAGGATTGGAAACCTCTGGAAGAACACACACACACACACACACACAAGCGCGCACCCCTTGGACCTCACACTCACAGCCCTCTGGACGCCATGAATATTGATGGTGGTGCTGACGCAGAATGTAGGATAAATTATCAACCCTGATTATACACCTCACATGCCGAAGTGGGAGCCTTCACACACACACATACACACACATACACATACACACACACACCTTTTTGACGCACACTACACACTTTCGTCTCTGACCTTTGGTCTTGCTGAAATGATTAAGAGTATGTTGTAGTGTGTGTGTATGTATGTGTGTGTGTGTGTGTGTGTGTGTGTGTGCAATGCTGGTGATGGAGAGTGTCACTTTGGTGAGCAAGACATACTCCTTCATACGTGCGTCACTGTTATACAACAGTTTTTGGCAATGAATGAATGAATGAAAACTTTATTATCCACAGTGTGGAAATGTGCCTTCAGTTTCACCGTTAAAAGAACTTAACAATTCAACCAGTACATAAGTTAGCATATCACGGCATGTCAACATGACAATTAGGACCGTATCAGGCTCTACACTTCAAAAGACTAGAATAAATTACATAACATTTAACATACATATAGAAATGTATAAATAAATAATTTATAAAATTGATTGATGTGCAAAAAACCTACATCATACCCAGTTACTGGGTGAAGTCCCAGTTTTATATACCGCTCTAACTGCATTGGAAATACAATACAATATTTCTTGTAAATGTTTTTATTTCATACCTGTGTGTCAATATGCCATGTTTACCATTTTAAAAAGCACTTTATTTGTTGTTAGTCAGCCACTACACACGTTGCATAATCAACATCACTTGAATCCAGAACTGCGTGCCATACTCCCATTGACTCTCCATATTATTTCTATTCAGAGTTTGTGGTTATTTCACTGATTTCTGTGAGAGCCACTTAAAAAGGAAGATAAGCAAAGCCAAGCTGTCCAGACACTGAGTACACAGTGGAGAACATGATGTAGTCAAAGAACAATAAGTGCCTTGTTAAATACTTCACTGCTATCACCTGTTCCAGTTTTAGGGCACTGCTCCTTTTCTTTTCTTCTTTTTTTCTTCTCTTTCTTTCATATTTTCTTTACTCTGTGCCTTCTTTTCTGTTTATCTTTGTGTCAGATGGTGATAACTTTAGTGCAACTTTGTGCATTTCAGGTAAGATATAAAATGCAAGGTTGAGCCTGTCTTGGAGAAAAAGAGGAAATATATATAATAAATATGTCAATCCAAGAAAACACTCCAGCAACATACCTAAAATGACTTTCTGAAACACTACCAGTCCAGAATGTAAGAGTTTGGTTCCAAAACGCAATAAAAGCCATTCTATGTCACTTTCAGAAATAATTTTATTACTCTTTATTTTTCAGATGTATTAGTGTAACTACCTTAGGGATACTTTTATTTGATTTATTATCACAAAATAAAATCAACTCGATTGAAGTATGGTCAATAATTTCTGAAATACGCAATTAAAAAGCAGTTTTTTTGAGTAGGCTATTTTCAAAAGAGGATTTATAGCATTTTGGAACCAAACTTGGAACCAAACTATGCTCACAGTGTTTATGTTATGTTGCCTGTTATTATGTTACTGATATCTATTACTGTCTTCTAAGCATGCTTGATATCTTGATATCTAATTACATTTTATGTCCTAGTGAGTTATGATGTCTTAAATACAGTTTTATATCTTAGTTGTAGGCTATGTCTAATTTTATCATTTTCACTCAATTTCAGTCTTCTTACAATGTACTGTTGCAGACTTTGATAGATAATAAAGTAAAAAAAACAGTCCTACACTGGGAGACTTTAACATTGCCTGGGTTTCAAGGTTTGTGTTAAACATTAAACTCAATTGTGTCAAACATTTGTGGCTTCCCCTAGCCTTCCTTTAGGCGCTGTATGGCCAGTGAATGTTAAGTCAACTATCTTCTGTTTTAGTGAGCTCTTTTTTGACCGTAATGGTGGACTTTGTCTCCTTGCCAGAGGTGAATGTCTCTGTACAAACCTTTGAATTGTTCCTGACTTGGTTTGATAGCATAAGCTTGATTGGTAGATAAAAAAAATAAATAAATAAATAAATCCTAGAAATCATGCGGTATGTGAAGAGCCTCGTTGACAATGTTTCAGCAGAGGAGCATAATAATTTTACATTCAGACATATAAAGGCATTCAGAATGTTAAATGAATATAGCATATAAAAACAATTTAACTACACTTCCATGTACATAACAAATGCATGCAGGACTGCATCTATATCCAACATGGCTGTATCTCACTCATCTTCCCTCTGCTTCTTCTCCTCTTCCTTTCCTCGGAATCCCTCTCGCTCTGGGCACAGCTGGAGTCTCACACACACACACACACACACACACACACACACACACACACACACACACACACACACACAGAGCCACAAGCAAACAAACTGTGGAAAACTGGCACATTTCATAGAAACCCATGTGACAAGTTCTCACATCTTATCAAGTCAGTGTGAGGGTCACGACCTTTTGTTGCCAGTCCACAAGTTGTCTTGTGTGTGTGTGTGTGTGTGCTATGAGTGTGTGTGTCTATGTGTGTGTGTGGGTGGCAAACCAATGTGTGTCACATCCTGTCACCAGTCTATCTGCATGTGTGTGTGTGTGTGTGTGTGTGTGCAGAGCCTCTGGGTCAAATGACACGGTGAAGTGCCAGCCAATGATAGTCAGTCTCTCATCTTTATTGTCATTGAGCCAATCATGGCGTAGTAACTCACCTAGGCTATCAGTTAGCCAATCATGTTGTCTCAGAACTCATCAGTCAGCCAATCATACCGTCTCAGGGGAGTACATGTGGTGCCTAGTTAATAACATTAGGACATGGTGTGTGTGTGTGTGTGTGTGTGTGTGTGTGTGTGTGTGTGTGTGTGTGTGTGTGTGTGTGTGTGTGTGTGTGTAGGTGTGTGTGTGTGTGTGTGTGTTATCATCACATTGCCATGTTTTGCTTACTGTCCCAGGAGACTGATGAGCATTCAAGTGAAGTACACACCACACCATGTCTATGTTTAGCTAACGTCACTGACTGTGTTAGGTTCATCTTTTATCTACGTCCATTTTAGCTTTTGCTTAAATGTGCTATATACAGTACACACCATGTCTATGTTTAGCCAACCTCAATGAAAAGCTTTATGTTCATCTTTTATCTACGCCCATCTCTGTATTTGTTTTTAAACGCTTTGAGTGGCCTTTTTGCTGGAAAATGTGTTCTATAAATGACTTATTCTGTGAAAACGATCAACATCAAAGTTTCATGTGTATCTTGCTTATTGACTAGTGTCAGGTGTGTCCCGTCTAGCTGTTTGATGGAGTATGCGATACATGATCTATTGGGATAAATTGTGAGACAGTATGTGATCCAATGACATGTTAACATATTAAACTTTATATTGTGATATGTGACCTATTGGCATTTTAAGATAATAAATCCAATATGCTGTGATATGTGATGTATTGACATGTTAAGATATTAAACCTTCATGGAAATCAAAACGGACACAAATTGAAATGGTGTGTTTGCTCTCTCTGTCACAATCAGTGACTATGAGGCTGGTAAATCAACAATAAAACCATTGCCTAGAGTCCCTTTAACCCTTCAGTGGATCTCTATTTGGTGTGTATGTAAACAATAAATCCTCAAGGGATTTATTGCTTTTCTAAAACTGTTACCACGTTAACTGTGAATGGTTTCATTAAAGGAAGACACAACCACTAGAAATATAGCGAGTTATTCATTGATACCAATTCCTCCGCCAAAAAATATATTTCCTCTTACTGAATGGTTGCCAAGTAACGCATAAACGCAGCTCTGTTCACTTTCTTATGGCACAGCAGTTTAGAACAAAATGACGTTGGAGCCGTGCTAAATGTTGAATTTACAACGGGATGGAACGCGATTCAACCAATCACAATCGAGGACTGGAACTATCAGTTTTAGAATCCTTCATTAATGCGCATGTGTGAATGTGACAGAGAGAGCAAACACACCATTTCAATTTGTGTCAGTTTTGATTTCAGTGCTGGTGTCTAGCTTGTCGATTCATTATTGTATCTCAAATCAATTTCTGCGGCAGGGCGGGTCCGTCACGTCTTTGACGCGACAGAATCAGATAATGTCATCCAGACCAGCGCCGTGATCCGATCTCAGGTCACATTATTTCACACACACAGACACACACACACACACACACACACACACACACACACACACACACACACAAGGGCCGTGATCCGATCAGGTCACATTATTTCATGGCTTTGCTCCTCTGTGGTCGTCAAGGTCACAGACTGGTCTGTGGGAAAAAATAACATTCTTCAGCCCCCAAACACACACACACACACACACACACACATACTTATACACACACACATATACAAACACACACATGCAGCATACCATATGTGCACTACTAAGAATAACTGTGACATTCGCTGTCTGCTTTCTAAAAATGATAATATGGTGTGACTGGTATGCAGTACAAGATGGTGGTGATTAAATACAGTATATAGAATACAGAAAATACATAAACAACAACATTTGACATGGAGTGACATTAAAAGAGGGGAGTAACACTAAATAGGAACAGAACACACACACACACATACTGATTGGGTTTATTTTGTGGTTTTCACAGGTCGTTGTGTGAGTGTGAGTCTTTCTGTGTGAGTTAGATATATTTATCTACTCTGGCATGACAGCGTTTGCGTTAACATGTCCATTCCCTATGGCATCAGTGTTCCTTCACACACTCACACACACACACACACACACACACACACACACACACACACACACACACACACACACACACACACACACACACACCATGTAATACACATACACATGTGTGGACATACATTAATACAAGCATACACATATGTGCACATACACATACACACACACATGCACATACATACACACACACACACACACACACACACACACACACACACACACACACACACACACACACACACACACACACACACACACACACACACACACACTTTAACACCTCCAGAAGTCCCCAGGGAATCACACAGTCCTTTGTCCCCTGTGGTGTGTGGTGGAAGGTGGGGAGGGGAGGGGAAGGGTTGGGTTGGGTTGGGGGGGTTGGGCATCTGAGTGGGGGCTCACCGCCACTGCAGCAGAACATGAAAAGGTAAGTACCCTTCCCCCACCTGCCTAAACACACACACACACACACACACACACACACACACACACACACACACACACACACAGAGACTCACGGCGAGGGATTGGTCCTTTCATGGCTGAACCTGCTGCTAATAAGCCTATTCCAGTAGGAACTCACTACCACAGACTCAGACAAGCCCCTGGAAAGCATTTTAGCACTCTCTCACTCTCTCTTTCTAAACCATATCTATTTATATATCTATGTTACGCTCTCTTTGGCTTTCTATATAAACTGTATCTATTTATGTCTACATATTTCTCTCTCTCTCTCTCTCTCTCTCTCTCTCTCTCTCTCTCTCTCTCTCTTTATATATATATATATATATATATATGTGTGTGTGTGTGTGTATATATAGGCCTATATAGTGGGGCCCACATTAGCATTTCAGCACTCTATGTGCAGACTGTCCACTACTGTAAGATGGCACAATTGCCAAAAAAGCAGCAACTACAGTTCTACCATCAGCACCAAATCCTCACCTTCAGAACCTCAGAGCATTTACACACCTTTACCACCATGGATTGCAATGGGGCAGACAGTAACATCCAGCTTGCCCTCAGTACCACGGAACTACCCTCAGGACTGGGCCTAACACCTTCAGGACCATGGACAGGGGCAAATTCACCTTTTGGTGCAACGCATGGGGCAAATACCCTCAGGACCAAGGACAGGGGCAGAATTCACCTTTCATTGCTACGGATGGGGCAAATACCTTCAGGACCATGGACAGGGGCAGAACTCACCTTTCATTGTTGCGGATGGGGCAAATACCTTCATGGACCATGGGCAGGGGCAAACACTCACCCGTCATTGCCACACATTGGGCAAATACATTCAGGCCCATGGACAGGGGCAGAACTCACCTGTCATTGCCAAACATTGGGCAAATACGTTCAGGACCATGGACAGGGGCAGAACTCACCTTTCATTGTTGCGGATGGGGCAAATACCTTCATGGACCATAGGGACCAGGACAGGGGCAAACACTCACCCGTCACTACCACACATGGAACAAATACATTCAGGACCATGGACAGGGGCAGAACTCACCTGCCATTGATGGAGCAAATACCTTCAGCAGAGCAGAGCTCTCCGCTTCCAATATTCAGTTCCATTGTTTTCAATGCAACCCCGCACACCAGCGCCAAACTCTGCCGCCGCTGCCAGTTGATTATGTTTGATGTCTATTTTGTCGGAGCCGGTCAGAACATCCATGGGTGATTCCATAGGCTACTGCATTCCGTTCGTTGCTTGTAGAGCGAAGCCACCGGTGTGCGGTTGCAAACGAAATAGTGTAATTCCAAAGTGCTGTGCCATGCTGTCATAACTGGTGTACAGTAGAGGCTCTGAGACTCAGCTTTGAGCTCCTATGTGATGATGACACAGAC
Source organism: Sardinella longiceps (assembly GCA_027497455.2). Taxonomy (NCBI): domain Eukaryota; kingdom Metazoa; phylum Chordata; class Actinopteri; order Clupeiformes; family Clupeidae; genus Sardinella; species Sardinella longiceps. The sequence goes on from JAODXP020006350.1 coordinate 53,754, forward strand.
AGGGTGGGACATACAGTACAGTAGGCAGGGCTGCTATGTCACAGTGAAGGGACAGAGACTAAAACAGCAAAAAGAAGCTGTAGCATACAGTGTGATCTGTGTGTGTGTGTGTGTGTGTGTGTGTAAGTGTCTGAACTATTCCAGTGCCTTATCATTTTTCACAGACTTTCTTGTATCGTTATGCCTTTGTGAGTATTTGTATATGTGAATATTTTGAGTGCTACTCTTACAGATACTGTGAGTGTTTACAGTAAAAGCAGTGATGTACACTGTACTTGTGTGTGTGTGTGTGTGTGTGTGTGTGTGTGTGTGTGTGTGTGTGTGTGTGTTAGACACTAGACACACACACTGCTGCTCTCTGTCTCAGCTGACAAGTAATTAGCTGTAGTGTGAGGCTAGCAGCTAGGCAGCGTTCCTGTCATCCTCTAGCTGTCGCCGCGACGACCAGTGTGTATGGGAATAGTTGCCGTGGAGGCAGTGAGTGAGTGACACATATGCTTGTGTAGGATTCCAGCCTGAGGGATGCTGGGTAATGAACCTGGAGACAGAGGGACGCCTGTCAGAGAGAAGGCAGTGTGCCCAGTGCACACACACACACAGAGTGGAGCAACTCTCACATACTGTAGACAGATGAAGAGTTCTGAGAGGAAGGCCACAAACACACATACACACAGAGTGGAGCACAATTGAACCTCAATTCTCACACACAGACAGATGAAGAGGTCTGAGAGGAAGCCTGCAGAAACACACACACACACACACACACACACACACACACACACACACACACACACACAGTCAGAGACAAATATCAGTTACACACACATGGACACAGAGACAGATAATGACAGACAGATGAGTCTGAAAGGCAGCCAACACAAACTCAGCCAACTAAACCAGCTCCTCTTAAAGACACACACACACACACACACACACACACACACACACACACACACACACACACACACACACACACACACACACACACAGAATAGAGACAATTGTAAAGATTTTAGCAACATATTCTGTACACACACAAACATCATAATGGGGAAAATTACTAAGATATTATGCTAGTGTATTAAGAAAACAGACTTAATTTTTAGACATGTTTTCTTACCACAGGAACAAGGACACATACAACAAAGGAACAGTAGGCTAAGGCACACACACACACACACACACACACACACACACACACACACACACACACACACACACACACACACACAAGGCCATATTTTCCCCGGTGTTTAAGTGAAAAAAAAGTGCTTAGCTCCATTTCATGCCAACCTGCACTAAGCACGTTTTTGGACTTCAGCACCCGGGGGAATACCACTCATACAGTGCACACACACAGTGATTTGATTAGTGTGTTTAATTGAGACAAGTAGGTTGTTGAGGAGGGAAAGATATTTGTGGCTAGTACTAGCTAACACTATTTCTATAGGAATTCCACTCATTGCTCTTGTTAAAGCTAACAACATTAATGCCTGTCAGTGGGTTAGCTTTCGCTAGCACTAATAACATTAAAGCTTATTTCAGTAGGTTAGCTGTGGCTAGCACCAACAACAGTAATGCCTATCAGTAGGTTATCTGTTGCTAGCACTAACTAACTCTAATGTATGTTAGTAGGTTAGCTGTGGCCTGTGCTAACAAAACTAATGCCTATGTCAGTAGATTATCTTTGGTTAGTGTTACCTAGCTCTAATATGTCTGTAGGTTATCTTTGGCTAGCGCTGACT
>JAODXP020006351.1:0-56473 GCA_027497455.2 Sardinella longiceps
CACTGTAAAAAGTGATTCATTGGATCAATGTAAAATAATAGGGCAGCAATTCACAATAAAGATTTTACATTGACCTAATCTAAAAAACATCATTTAGTCCAAACTGATTTTTAGCATTTCACACAAACTCTTTTGTGGGTTTGGTGTAATTCAAAATTTTACATTGGCTTAAATTGAAAAATTACTTTTCAACTGGCTCAATCTAAATTAACAGATTTATTCAAACTGAAATATCGAATCTTTGCAAGTGATAGAAAAGGCTTTGCAATTGACAATCTAATCATTTTAATTATCTTAATATTAAAATAAACATCACAACAAACATTCTTTTAAATATTTATTTCATACAGTTGAAAGGCACTTTGAAGATTGCCCTGTACTTTAAAATACATGACATTGACCTGTACTTTCTAATACATTTCAAATACAATTCTGTAAAGGAGTATGCCACCTCTAAAGACAATCTATTCATTTCCAATGAACAACAAACTGAATTTGTACATTACAGATAATAGTGGAGACCTGCATGAAAGAATGTTTCACATTACACAAAATGGGACTGGCCATCAAACATGAGTTTGTGTCTGTGTGTGTGTGTGTGTGTGTGTGTGTGTGTGTGTGCAAAGCAATGAACGAGTCTGTAAGTCAGCCACTGACTGTGCAGCAGAGTGCAGAGCCGATGCACTTTAGGAGTCATTTTTGTGTCAAGTTCCATGAGGACTTCAAAAGTTCCACAGTGAATATCAGTTCTTTTAGATTTAGAAGGTTGCGAACAGCACCAGTTGCAGGGGAAGCCATGTTCCTGAGAACCTCTGTGGCCTCTATGAGAGCCCTTGTGCCGGTCTCGCTGATGAAGACGGGTCAATCACTGTGCCTGTCCATCATCTGGCATATCCTGGAGAGATAATACAGAGGGTTGACTTTTAACACTAATAGCCTATTAATGTTATATTAATTGTAAGATACGTGTAAGATACTTCTTGAAAATACTTAATTTAGGGTTTTCCATTACCTATATGTCACAATTAACAGAATTAATTACCTTGAATGACTGAAATTATGAAGTTATGTACCAGGCCATATGCAAGTATGTGCATGCGTTGATGGGAAGCAGTGCATTTACCTGAATGTCTTTGATGAGATGGCGAATCTGTACCAAAGTAGATGACCAAACATCTGAGAACACATTCTCGCCTTGTATTGATGTCCACAACCTGTACAAAATGCAGTCATTGTAATTACACGCTTTTATTCGTACCCAACTCATTACCATACCCACTCCTCACATGCAATAGCACATCATCACTTCTCCCCATTACCCAACTCATTACCATACCCACTCCTCACATGCAATAGCACATCATCACCTCTCCCCATTTCCCTGGGCATCTCCTTGACCATAGCTCCTGGCTATAGGGCTAGCCCATTGAGCCATGGATCTATCTGCCCAACGTCCTAAGGCTAAGGAGATTTGCTTTGTCCTTTTAGTCTCGGGAGCTCCTTGTTGGAGGATATTAGATTGATCTTAGATTCCTATTGTGTGACTACAATGTCATGCATTTCTACTCACTGATGTTAATTGTGAGAAAAAGACATGTTCGGTTGTACATACCTCATCTAAGGTCCGCAAAATGCCGCAAGAGCAAGTGTTGCTGAATGCCTGTCTAACTGGTGCAGGAATGTCGACTCCAGAAGCACTGTTGTAACTCTGATGAACTCTGCGTCTGATCTAAAAAATTAAAGTAGTAGAATACACAATGAGTTTACAGAGTGGATGTACAGTATCATCAACAGATTTCGTTTTTTCAGGTTTCCAAAATTTCTAAATTTCCTAAACATTTCCTCCTTCACAAATTGAAAAAATTGCCTACAGCAAAATCACGCTCCTAGTGATACAAAATGGTGCAATGATGCCACCTAGTGGCTGCCTATGTCGGTGTAAGCACAAGAGATCTAGTATCTTCCATGGATTTACACTATCAAATAAAACAAATTTGTGAGAATAGCATCGATTTTTTTCAAGACAATATTACATTCATGAAATACATTACATCCACCAGTAAATTGCACCTAAGTATTAGAAGCATTTAGCCTACATTAAAACTTTAACAGGATAAAGTAGCCACACCTATTCTTTGTCCAAGTTTCACAATAATATCCTGAACAACATTATAATTAATTTCATAGACAGTATCAACATAGATTTGAGATTTCAACAAAATTATCCCTCACATTTGGGCATGAGGCACCTTCGAGTAAATTGAGTGGTTTTCCTTGGCTTGCTGTAAAATGGCTATGTCAATGATAGCATGCTATCATTAACATGGCCAAATATCAAAATTAACGCTAGCTGACTAGCCTATGCATATGGTTTCGAAGTGTAGTGAGTTGACACATTTCAGTAATGTTATAGAGATAGATATTTAAGTATTTAACTGCCATATACAGTAGGTAGTCTCCCCTGTAAGCTAGTTATCGATAGCTAAGTTGTGTTAGCCTTGCACATGTTAGCTGTCACTGCCGTTAGCTTTTAGGAAACGGTAGCAAAAATGGTCAACTCAACTGGTCACCTTTTTAAAATTACAGTACATACCAATACAAAAAGCGTGTCTGTGCCAGATATGCTTTTTTTCATTCCTTCCTTACCTTATTGACGAGTTTTGTTCAGTGGACCATAACCAGACACCAGAGATGGTTGATGAAGCTGACACACCAGACAAGACGTTAACATTCTTCTCGAAGGTTCCGTGCACATGCGCAAATCCGGCATAGTCGTGAAAAAGTCCTTTGAGCCAATGTAAAATTTCAGTTTCATTGTTGAGTTAGAATTTTATATTATATCAGTCTAAGAAAATAGATTGAGTGACTCATAAAATTACGAAATGTAGTTTCACTGAACAATCTAATAATTGTAGGTTTATGAAATGAAAAAATATACATTGGTTGAACAAGTGCAATGTTTTACTTTTTACAGTGTATGTATGAAAATGTGTTATATAAACTTAAACTTGAACATGATAAAGGTATTGCTACAAGTAAGCCCACAGGCCAGCAATATCATACACATGGGCACACACCCCAACCATCTCTTCCTCACACACACACACACACACACACACACACACACACACACACACACACACACACCTCTGTCAGACAGATGAATTATCACAAAATGTCACACACCAATATGATAACAGAAATGTGCCGTACCGCAATGAACGCAAGCAACACATCACCGTATTAAACGTAAGGGAATCTTACACACACATAAACACACACACACAAACACACAAATACTTGGACATGAACATAAGAGCCGCATGACTCCGGCCAAAGAGCCACATGCGGCTCGCAAGCCTCAGGTTGGCCAACCCTGTCCTAGGCAATGGGCAGTAGAAGGTGTCCTCAAAAACAACAAACCCTAAACTACTAAATAAACTGAACACATATAAAACTCTCAAACACATCTCACACTCTCAGCAACACAACAGCACATCTCTCACTCATATCATTCTCTTCATCTCTCTAAATCAACTCTATTAAACGTCTCAGAACCCCCCATTATAAACACACCCCTAATCAATAACTACTCATGTAATCCCCTTATTATTACCACCTGGACACATCCCCCCAATCAAAACCCAACACAACAAGATTGACACATTCTTACACTAACACACATGCACACACACACACTCTGTTCTAGAATGCAAGTGGAAGAGAGGTAGCCTGGCGATGCCATCCTACGTACCTCCGCTAAGGATTTTATCTCCGCACGTAGTCTGGAATAACCCCCCTTCCCGCCTTTCTCTCGGTTACTCTACAGTTTAGCCAATCAGCACACAGTTTAAAGCGAAGTCTCAAAATTTTGTAGTCCTACAGGATAGGGACGTGTTTGTTATTCTCTCCCCGCTTTCGAATTACATTCACAAAATTGGTACATGACATTAGCATCCATGTTCTTGAGGATTTATTGCCACTACGATGTCAAAATAGGTCAGAACTTGCGATAATACTCTGAAAGCGAAAGTTGTAGGCGTGAGAGCCAGGCGAGGGAATACGTCATATCCCAGCGGAAACCTATTTCAATTACGTTGGGCCAGACTGTATGACATAGTCAACAGTCGCTTTCGCCCAGGCTAGAAGAGAGGGCAAGTTTAAAACATTTCTAAATTCACTTTCCGCAGAATAAAAAGGGTTTTACATTTCTGTGCATAAATATTCCAAAAGCTTCTATCTATTCGGGACTTCCCAATTTATTTGATAGTAAATTAATTTATTTATTATGTTTTAAATGTTATTACCCATTTTCAAGTCAGAAAAAGGGATAAATTCAGTGAATTACAATGATAGAATGACAAGACTCAAACAAAGCTATTGCTAGTATACCTAACTAGTAACGTTTGGATAGCTAGTAGCTGCTAGTCTGTTAATCTTTATTACTCATTTTGAAATTTAATGAGGGTGGATTTTGGAGGAAAATGTACACTAGGCCTACTAGTACATTTTAGCTTGAAGCATGAAGAGGAAACTAATTTCACCGGGGACCGCCTTCCATTTCGACATACCCCCACTCAGACATCCCTCCACTCCGACATCCTTCCATAACGACATCAACCATCCCAACATTTTTCGTACCGCCATTCAGACATACCGCCATTCCGACAGCATACTGAAGCACGTCCGTATTTGGGGGCATTAGCCTATCTTTTGTTGGCTTATTTTAAACGATGGGGGAAATACGCCGGCTCTGACATAGGCCCCCTCCCCTCTGCTTTTGCCTGAGCAATAGCCTCACTCGCCTAAGGTTGCCACAACTTCCTACCTACATACTTTGGGTGGGCATTCTCCCTCATCTCACAAGATTGCTGTGTTCCAATGCTGGAGGTGTGTGTTAATGTTTGTTAGGTTTGTCGTGGATATAGGCTATCCTCTCATGTGTGGAAGCAGGCTCGGGCTTGTAATCTGTGCGATCTGATGAGCCGGTCCATTTTTGGGCCGGTGGCATCTAATTTATTTTTATGCAAATGCAACTATTGTAAATTATGCTATTTATTTCTGTACCCTAGGCTATTTTCAGCAGCCCATTAGTAGCCCTATATTGCCCCTTTATAATATTACATCCAGAGGTTTTGGACAGGGGTTATCCGAGCCTGGCACAGGCTACGCCGAGTCTACTGATGGAGAATGAAAGTCGTGGGCAAGCCTGTCACATCCTAGTTTAGGACTTTAGTCGTCTTTCTTTGATTACTTTAAAATAAAATATATTTTCTATTTGTTTAGGACTGCACAGGCTACTTAAGACAACATGCGGAGTTTCGCATCACATCTCTGTTGGCAGCGTTATGCAGAAAGCAGATTGGGATAGCCTGCATGAGATTGGACAGTTGAATGAATATTATAGGCTATCCTATTTATTTCTTCTGTAATCCTTTGTTAACACCATAGGCTCCAGTGGTGGTCTGCAAGTAAGCAAGTGGTATGTCCAATAATGCGCAAGGAAAAAGCTGGAGACGTCTTTTGCTCAAAATCTCTCATGCCTTACTTGACTTTTCCTTTACGTTTGGTAATCAATCGATAATCTAGGCTACCGCGATCAGACAGGATATCCTTAAATTTTGATTTGGGGATAATAGTGCATTGAACTTTAAGGACTTGGTTGGTTGTTTTTGTGTTGATTTAGGCTACTCTGTTTAAAAGCGGCAGCTTTCTCCATCACGGCGGACGGCCACCCGACGTTTGCTTATCCCTACAACTTCTCCAAGTTTAGGCTACTTTTGTTTCCAGTATATTTTTTTCGTTAAGATATTAACCTTGTTTGATTTATAATGTGGTGAAACGTGGCCATTAGTGTCGAACAGACTGCTGGTTTGTCATTTAGGCTATGTATTATCCACTGCTTAAACCAGCGCACCTTACTGCAGCAGCATTTTATAACAAGACACCTGTGATTTGCGTGGAGCCTATTTTTTCTTTTTAGCTCCCCGAAAAAGGGTGATTTTTTCATTATGGAAGTAGGCCTAGGCAAAGGTCACTGAGGGGGAAAAAAACATCCATTTAACTGCATGCATGTGTTGCTCTCACACGCAGAAAACCAGCGGCAATTGGGACTGGCAACGCTTAAGATAACTAACAATGCACTTTACCACAATGAGACGTTTTAATCTTTATTTTTTAAATCCCGAATAGGCCTTATGCTACAAATTAAGAGTTTTTTGGCTTTCAATAATGACAGAGGCCCGGACCATGGCCTCCTCATCATGATTCAAGGCGCTGCCTCAGGTCGGAATGGCGGTATGTTGAAAAGTAGGCTAGCAAACATGCCGCCACTCCGACTAAGAAAAAAAAAATGTCGGAGTGCAGGGACGTTTGCTATAATTGGAAATACCGCCACTCAGACAATTAGACGTTAATGTCGGAGTGGCGTCGGAATGGCGGCATGTAACCAATTTCACCATATATTCCATACATTTTCTGAGAGCAAACACCCTCAGCATATTATATAGGGAAAACATGTAAGACCCCACAAACCATATTTTCTGAAAGCTTATAATCCCAGGATTTCACCCCAAAAATGTTTTTCAAGGGACCTCAGGCAGGACTGTGGTTTTCGATCTTGGAGCTCCACCTACAGTTGTTGAAATATTAGAACAAATACAACTATAGTACATTGTACATTCTCAACAATTTATGTAAATGTATTTGCAACCAAAGAGTAAAAACCAGAGATGATCATTTTTGTGCGTTACCTTGTCTGGCAAGCCGGTAATACATGCGATTTTTGTTATATCTACTTTCAGTTTCTATTTCCTGGACCCAGCACCAGATATTCTGAAGCGGGATTACTGTGAAACAAATGCTAGAGACTGACGAGAGAGCAGGGGTGAAAGTAAGCCTAGTATATGCACATATACTAAGTATAAAATTGACAGGAGGTACGTAGTGGTGAGAGAAGAGGGTTTCTACCTACCAAAGCCTATATTAAAATAAGACACATGCGCTGATTAAGTAAAAACACATATAGGCCTACCAACAATATGGCTTTGGAAATGATCGATGAGCAGGATGAGATGTCTGGGGATGCGCCATACAGTACATCCAGGCTACCATATAACAATAGGCCCACTAAAAAGTTCTTTGTTTATTTTCCCCGAAAGAGTGTCAATAAAGTTGTAGTACCGGTAAGAAATTGAAACTACTTTCACCACGGCCAGAGAGCCATCTACCACCCCATAATGAACCATTTAATCATTGATGTGACTAGGTTGGTAAATTAACAGTAAATCGGTTGGACCGGGGTCCCTTTTTTTTGCCTATAGGGAAAATGAAAAAAATATGTGAGTTCTTGTACATAAGTGCCTATGAATGTATTAGAAAGTCATAAACCATAAAGTGCTCAGGATCTCTGTAAACATAAATTTAGACAGGTTCCACCCCCCTTCTCCTTTGCCCCGACGCACTGGCTGAGTGATGAACCTCCCGTACCTCCCTGCCACCAACCCTTCCCCACTACGGATGCTGACCAACCTCTCCGGAGCCACACACCAGGACCATCCTCCCTTTTCTCTCTGAGGCCTGTGATGGAACTGGCCTGATGGCCCCCTGACGACCACTACCTAAATGGCGACCAACACCCAATGAACTCTAATCCCACTCCAACTACTGACTCCATCCCTTGGCCCTGACTGTCACACAAACTATGTGTATATTATCTCTGACTACATTCAGTACTCATGCTGTTCTGTGTAAACCATGGTCAATCTATGCATCAGACTTTACGGATACTTTATTAGGCCCCAGGCTGGTAGGCTGAGTCCATGAGGCGTGGATCTGCCCAAGGTTTGTTCCTACAAAACAAATTATTTATGAAGCGAAGGGAGTTTTTCCTTGCCCCTGTTTCTCATGGATGCTTCCAGTTCCCGTACTGTCTGTAAAGCACTGTATTTGAGCGCTCTACAAATAAAATTGAATTGAATTGAATTGAATTAATACGGTTAACACGGTTTTCGGTTCAGTTCAGTTCGACCCCCCCCATAACTATGCTTCATCATGCCATGTAAGCTACCAGGCCTACAAACTCATAAGGGTTGAAAAAGGTTACAACCTACCATTGCGTAGTTTCAGTATTTTAACAAGTAAATTAGATCCATTTTAGTTTCTAAACCGGGTCATTAAATGAGGTGGAGCACTATTTCATAACCAGCATGTTTACATCATTATTGTTCAACCTTTCATACATGGCAGTAATGTTAATGTAGCATAACCTGGCCCACCTGTATCAAAAGTGATGTGGCCCTTTTAAGACGTTGCCCTTTTAAGAAGCTACCGGTGGCCCTTTTAAGAATCTATGGGTGCAGACGATAGGTAGGAGCAGCGTAGGTGAAGAAGCTAGATGCTGGAGACTAAAATATAATACGGCAACAAACGTGCAAAAATTAGGACATTTTAATAGTTAAGCGTTGCTTGAATAGGCTGAAAGGCATCGTTAGGACAGTCTGGAAATGTAACAGAATGGCAACATGCCATCTCCTACACGCGAAGGAGAAATATTTTTTTAGTGAGATCGCAGTGGAATGTATTGCATTTCCCAGTGCAGGGAAATCCATGCCTATCGGTGCATAAGTGAACGCTTTAGTTGCATTTCACTATAGCTGCGCGAAAACTCTGATTCTGTGATTCTGCGCCGCTGGGGAGGTTAAAACAAGTAGGAGAAAATATTCTAAAAGTTGCGCGGCAAGCCCATATATATTGCCTACATTTCTAACCAGTTTGTTCTGTATATGAAATTTTCTACCATTTAGATTGAAGTTAAAAGGTCTACCGTTTGCTTTAAACTAGGCTAGCCTAGTGAGCGGTCACCGTCAGGAAACTTTCGATGGCCCTGGAGGTCCACCCATCTGTAGTCAGAGCTACGGTCGGTGCGGGAGAGTTCCTCAACAATTTCTCCTCGTGTCTCTGTAGCCAGTGGCGGTCCGCACTACACACGGGTCTCGAACCCGCCACCCCGCAAGCTACAAACTCCCGGCGTGGGAGTGGAACGCTCTAATCAACTGAGCTAAAAGCCCAAGCTTCTAACTCAGCGTGTTAGAAGCGCCCATGGAATTGGGTGATGAGGATTTACACACTACCGCCGCGCTAGCCGCGCTAGCTGGCCTCCGTTACATCTCTTCATATAGTTTTGGAATCACAACGGTGCTAAAATGTTTACGGCAGGGAATATTATATCGCGGCTCGAGTACTTTCATCAGATATTGAAATCCTTCACTATGTCCATCCCCATTGCTCTCGTTATGGCTGTCGCCCTCTCTGAATTGGCACTAAGAGGCTGCTTAAACGCGTCGGAGAGTTGCAGTTGTTTCCTAACCGGCTCTTTCTTCCTTGCGCTGCCTATGGGTACTTTTGGGTGATGTCTTTTCAAGTAAGTTAGCATGTTAGATGTGTTTCCGTTAGCATAGGGGATGGATTTAGTGCAATGCTTGCATACAGTCAAGGATTTATCGACTGTTTTTTTCCAACTATCATCATAGTTTACTTTAAATCCAAATTTTTATTTTATTTATTTATTTATTTATTTTTTAAATGCTCCCACACTCCAGACGTATATGACGCTGGTGCAGGTCTCAGCTCGGCCTTCCATTTGTCTCCCACTTGATACATCTCTCCTGAAAATTTTTAAGGAAGTCTTAAACACTCCCATTACTTATATTGTAAACAGATCGCTGGAGGAAAATTCTTTCCCCACTCCTCTCAAAATAGGAGGGGAAAGACAGGAGGTCACCAACTACAGGCCCATCAGTATACTGTCTGCAATTTCTAAGGTGCTTGAAAAAGCAGTGTCAGAACAATTGATAGCACACTTCAATAACAAAAATCTATTACATCCCATGCAGTTTGGCTTTAGAGCAAACCACTCCACTGACACAGCATGTTGTTTTTTTATTGAACACATAAAGGCATATCTGGACAAGGGAGGAGTAGTGGGTGCAGTGTTTTTAGATCTGCGAAAGGCTTTTGACACTGTCAATCATCTAGTACTCCTCTCCAAGTTAGCTAGTTTTCAGTTGTCTCCAAATATACTGCAATGGATTGAGTCTTATCTGTTAATTCGCTTTCAGTGTGTCAGGATAAAGGATAAAACATCATCCCTCAGAGCATGCTCTATGGGGGTACCACAATACTCCATATTACCACAATACTCCATATTGGTACGCTCAATGGTGTTTCTTGCCCCCAGCCTTCCAGGCAGCACAGCCTAAAAGGCACTAACCTTACCCTATTCCTAGCCCTAACCCCCTCAACCCTCATCCTATCCTAAACTGAGTGGAGTAGTGCCTTGAAGGCAATGCTGCCTGTGTAACGGAGGCCAGCTAGCGCGGCTAGCTCGGTGGTAGTGTGTAAATCCTCATCACCCAATTCCATGGGCGCTTCTAACACGCTGAGTTAGAAGCTCGGGCTTTTAGCTCAGTTGGTTAGAGCGTTCCACTCCCACGCCGGGAGTTTGTAGCTTGCGGGGTGGCGGGTTCGATACCCGTGTGCGGTGCAGACCGTCACCGGCTACACCTGGAAGGCATTGTTGAGGCCTATTGGTATACATATTGGATTGACAAGAATTTGACATATTTCCTCAACAAGGATTTCTTAGGATGTTTAACATGTTGTTCTGGACAGTTCAATTACTCTCCAAAAATTAACATTTAAATCCCACGAAAACCCATTGCCCCCCTACTAAATGTTATGTAGGTGTATGTGGAGCTCTACAAATTGAATTGAATTGAAGTAGAATATATGACACTAACCTTATAGCCAATAAGACATATTGATGGGATCCAACCTTGTTCTGAAGTCCATATTAAGTAGAAAGTAGAGCAAAGAAGGAACACTAACTTGGTCTACCGTGAAACTTACAGTGGGGCTTAATTCTTTAATTAAATGTTAAAGTAGGCCTGTAAGTAAGTGATCCTTACTAACCCATGTATTCTTAGACCTAGGGTTAGGGTTCTTCACCACTTCCATTATTTCAATCCAACTATCACAGAATCTACGTGTAGGCTAATGTAGGCTAAACTTCTAGGCCTGTTTTTGTGTTTTAGGCTATTAGAAGCTATAAGCTACTGATAACATACTATGCCAACTATCTAAATACAGTATTAAATAATGTACAAGATGCAAAAAACACACTCTCTTTCAAAATCAGAAATGAAGTTTATTGTGTAATAACTTACTTGACAACATGCAACACAGTTTCTTGTAAAAGTTATGCCATTATTTTGCTCAGCTATGTGCTTTGGAATGCACCAGCACAGACTACTATGAGAACAAAACAAAACAAAGTGCTGTATCCTGTATTTAGACTACAGTGTAGGCTACTGTAGGTTGACTATCCAAAATCTACTTAGTGAACCATAGGCTATTTTTAGAAAATGTCTTGTCAAAATAGGCGAGACAACAGTAGCACCTAGCGGTGACAAAATGTTCAATGACCATAGCTAGTTTGACAAACGGGTATAGCATGTACATAGAAATATACAGTAGACCTAGCACCTGAGGTGATACAGGAGTAAATAGACTCTAACTCCACAAACGAACGATATAGGCTACTTTGGTCTACGTCATCCAATAAACCATGGACAGATCACAGCAGATGCAATTGTCTTTGTGCCTTACTGGAATTGGATGGAGCTCATAATCGGTGAAAAGAGGCTGTCTGCATCCTTGTCTCCTCTGCCACCCTCCCCTCTCTCTTGCTTAGGCGCTGCCTCTTCACCCTGTCCCTGAAATCGGGATCATTTTATTTTATTTGAGATTTTTGTAGTATGCAGTAGCCTTTGCTTTGCATCTGGAAATGTGTTATTATAATACCGTGCATGCTGGGTGATATTCAAGACAACGATTTTAAGGTAAGAGTTCACTAGTCATTGCATTACTTCTGCCCTTTTCGATAGTAGCCTTTAACCGACTCAGGGGTGTCAATATACGACGCGGCACGACTATACTATGGTCGTGACAGTGGTAGACTATACTATCTAGTTTAACAGTATTGACTTTGAAGATGACCGGGTAAAAGCCGCACGAAGAACGTTTTCAAGACAGACACGAAATTCAGTGGTTTTGCACGAAAAAGTGAGGGTTAGACTGTAATGAACACACTAGCCTATAACGCAATGGTTTCACGCAGGTTTGACGGAGCTATGTAATTTAGGCTACGCAATCAGTAGCCTAAAAAGCTGGTGACCGCCACTGTGTTCCAGGAAAGCCATCAACAGATAAAGTGTGGTATTTCAAGAATAGGCTAATTTAGTTTCAAGCAGTCAATTTGTTGACTCCTACAATGAAACCTGGGCCTCAATGAAACCCTGTGTGCCGTTGCAGAGATCCAGTGTCAGTCTGGGGTGGGCCGGGGAATGTTTATCTGGCAAAGCTGCACAATGAAGTTAATGCTGCGGATGTCAGACTATCCATCAGATCCACCATCAGTGGAAGTGTAGGCACACAGGCCTACACCTTTTGTCAGTTTTGGTCCTAAACAAACTTGTCTCTTTGGCTTGGTTTTGTTTGTGGTTCTAGGCCTGAGGTTTCTTGTGTTTTTATACAGTGAGACCAAAGGTAATTTGCATGCTGGCATGACAATAAAGTCTATTCTATTCTATTCTATTCTATTCTAAGGCCAATTTTATATTAGGCCTAAACATAATAAGGAGGCACCTCAACAAACAAGCTCAATGGTGTTATTTGCCCCTAACGACACTCTCTACGCATCACGGCCTAAAAGGCACTGTCTTACCCTTAACCCCCTTAACTCTCACCCTAAGCCTAAATTGTGGGGTAGTCCCTTGAAGGTAGCACTGCCTTGAAGGCACTGTAGTGGGGTAAAGTCCAAAGGCCAACAAATAACTTCCATTTGTGAACTCGGACAAACCTAGCCTGATTAGACCATCCGCTTTCACATTGTTTCACTTTATACAAAGCCTTCTAAAGGGTATGCAGTGTTTTGAAACATATCGTAAGGAATTTCATCCATTATGTCAATTATTCATCGATTATAGTAAAGTTAATGGGTTGCAGAGTGTGTGTCTTGAAGCAATTGAATTGAATTTCACTCAATTAAGTATTTTACCACATGGGGGCTAAAGCGCTATTTTCCGAAGGTTTCAACAGTAATCACAGTCATGAAAAAAGTTATGTGTCATGTGTAATGTGGATAAAAAAAAGACCTAAGATCTAACTAACAACACTGCGAAGCCATGTATAAGTATTTGCATTTTAATATATAAAAGGTGATAAACTAATTCTAATAAACAACGCTATGATAATTGAAAATCGATAATTAGGCTAATTCTACCAATTACCGATTAAGAAAATTTTAATTGAATGCCCATACTAAGAGCCATATAAGTCCATATTTCAACATTAAGAATACAAATATTTTAACACATATAAAATGGTAGTAAACCAGTCTGAAATGAAAACCAGACTGAAACCAGATATTATTGAAAAGTGCCTCCATAATATCTAATTGAACAATTCTGGTTTCAGACTAGTTTACTACCATTTTACATGTATATATTATAAAAAATATTTTTATTAAAAATTTTGAGAAATGGACTTTTATGGTTCAGTCATGTGTTCTCAATGATGTATCTGCAATATGGATAAAAGACTGTGCAGAAATGTGAGGGAAAAAAGGGGGAAATGTGTGTTAAAATGTACATAATGCACTTAGCCTACATGTACTGTAGGACATAAATGACATTCTTTTGATGGAGTAGTACAAGAGGAAACACAAAGGCTGATGCTGTTTTGTATCAAATTCTTAGGACGAAAACTAGAATATTTTTTAACAGAATGTTTTGGGCTAGCCCATTTTCAATGGTGTAGGTCTAATATCTCCACAAAGTAAAGGCGCAGATGCTGACCAAAGCAGGGTAAAATTATCACAGTGCTCGGTAGTGCTTGTCTCCCTTAGTTCTGGCTAGATGTATAAACGTCCAGCCGTCCAAATGCACATGTAGATAGGCAAGATGCTGGATTCTTTTGCAGTCAGTTGTATATCTGGAAGCCTATAACGAGTGACCTGATATTTTTCTTTGGAGTGGAATGGGACAAAGATCCACCTGCATTGCATGCATACCCTGTATACAGTATGTAGGAAGTCCTGTAAGCATCTCCCATATTAACAGCCACATGCACACACTAAGGAGATTGTGCCCACACAAAGCCAGTTTTGAAAATTGGTTAAATCAAGTCGAGTGTTTATAGTCATTTCAACCATATACATTGTATACAGTGAAACGAAAGACTGTTTCTTTTTTAAACAAAATAAATAAATAAACAAGACAAGGCTACATATTTAGTGCATACATAAAGTACAGTGACTTACGGCAGTGCATTATAGGACAAACAAGGACCAGGACAGACAACACAAGAGAGGGCACAGGTTGACCTGCACTAGGGGAGTGGCTACTTAAGAAGAGGTAGTGAGGTGAGGGTAGAATGTAGAGAACTGCGCGGGACTGTTTTCTTCGTCCCGCTCCCGCTGAATTTCTGACCATTACCGCCCGCTACCGCAAGGGGTGCGCAGCGTGTCCGCCCATTCCTGCGATGTGTATGTCCATTCCCGCCCGCAACCCGTGAAAGTGTGAGAAGTTATTCCCGCACACTGACAGAGATGCATTGATTTTTTGTCTTCTCCCATCCCGCAGGAGAAAGTGTAGGCCTATTTAAGGCTATTAGGCTAAGAGAGAATCTTGGGGTTGACGCATTGGTCGGGATAGCGCTCCTATTTAATTATTTCCATGTAGTTTTTAAATAAAATAAAGGCAGTTTCATATAATATTATTTCTTTTTTCCTACCTTCATATATTCACGCAGTGATTGAGGTTAAGGTCTCGTTTCGACAGACATAAGAAACACAATATATTTAAATGCAACTTAGTCAAAAACCTTGCACCATCACGGCACATAAAACAGCTTGCTTTGCAAAAATAGGCCCATGGAACATGAAAATTATCAGATGTAGCAGGTATCTTTCTCGAAAAAACACGAATAGAAACTGTGATATTGTAGATAATGTTATCAGTTTAAGAACTGTTATTGAGTTATTGCGGAAATCAATGTTAAACTGTTGGAACTATAATATTGTCCACTAGAGGGCGCTCCAACATAAGAGTTAACAGAGCCGTATATAGAGAGATAATGGATGGATTTACTGCCAGCTAGAGGAAACGTAGAAGCAGGTAAGAAGTAACAGAGAGACCTTGCCACATGTTTGTATGAAGTTAATTCCTTTTGAATAAGTAGGCTAAATGTTACAAAGCAAAGAACAACTCGAAGTCCCAGTCCCACTGTTCCCGCAGTGTTTTTAAGTTGTCCGCCCGTTCCCGCCCGCAGCCAAGTGCAAACCGCCCGTTCCCGCGAGTCTTGCGTTGGGTCCCGCGGGTCCCGGCGGGACCCAGTCCCAATGCAGATCTCTAGTAGAATGTATAAATTAGACAGCAGAGAAAGTGAAGTGGAGGAATACATTCCACTCCAGTTTTTAGAGGCCTTGCACCATGTTCCATTGTTCAGAAGTCTGACTGCTTAGGGGAAGAGGCTCCTCCCCATTCTGGAGGTGCGGGCAATTATGGTGCCGCACCTTCTGTCTGATGGCAGGAGGGAGAAGAGTGAATGAGATGGTCTGTGCTCTATCGGTCTGCACCGCTCGCGGTCTCAAGTCCGAATCCAACCCCACCCCTTCTTCTCTTATCACGCTACTTAAAAGAGCTGGCCACCAGCAGAGGCAGCCAGCTCCCCCTGGGGTATGGGATGGGTAAAGGACAGTGTAGTGTCTAAAGTGTGACTTCTATCTCTGACCCTACCCATTTCGTAACAGTAGTGTCCATACCGCGTTGTAATGGCACTACTAGGATACTCTCAATGGTCCCGCTGTAGAAGGTTGTCAGGATAGCGGAGAGGTGTGGATGTTGTCTGTGATGGGGACGCCCACAAATGTAGTGCTCTGAACAATCTCAAATGGATGGTGATGGGAGTTGGCCCAAAGTCCCTAGTCAAACTTCTATATAAGCCAGTGTTTAAATCATGAAAACAGTGGTTGGTGCTAGCCTGGCTTTGCCTTCCTACATAGCTCCGCTCAATAATGATTTCCCTCCACGACTCCGTCTGGCATTCCGGCCATTGGCATCACTTGCAGAGATAAATTCCATATCGTGCTAAAAGGCGAGCATGATCAGGTGTTGAGAGATAATGTCGAGTTTCTGCTGTTGTAGCGTAGCTTACTTCACGACCAAGCTGAATGTAGTCAGAGATGATATGCACATAGTTTGTGTGACAGTCTGGGCCAAGGGATGGAGTCAGTAGTTGGAGTGTGGGATTAGTCAGTAATTGGAGTGAGATCAGAGTTCATTGGGTGTTGGTCGCCATCTAAGTAGTGGTCATCAGGGGGCCATCAGGCCAATTCCATCACGGGCCTCAGAGAAAAGGGGAGGATGGTCCTGGTGTGTGGCTCCAGGGAGGTTGGCCAGCATCCGTAGTGGGGTAGGGTTGGTGGCAGGGAGGTACGGGAGGTTCATCACTCAGCCAGTGCGTCGGGGCAGAGGAGGCAAGAGAAACAAAAAGAAACAGAAACAAGAGGAT
The DNA here is from genome assembly GCA_027497455.2 of Sardinella longiceps. Classification (NCBI taxonomy): domain Eukaryota; kingdom Metazoa; phylum Chordata; class Actinopteri; order Clupeiformes; family Clupeidae; genus Sardinella; species Sardinella longiceps. Next base: position 16,633 of record JAODXP020006351.1, read on the forward strand.
TAGGCCAATCTAGGAGGATATCACTTCATGATATGTGTCATATAATCTAGCTAGAGTGAGGAGAGGGAGAGAGAGAGAGAGGAGAAAGAGGGTTGTACAGGATGGCAAGTGTGCAGAAGGTGGCAGCACTAGGCTATCGCAGCATAACTAAGGTATGGTACATGGCATCTCACCAACCCAGAAAGGGGTGGTCAGTGGCCGCCTTGGAAAAACAGCAGAGGTAGCCCTCCCAGTAAAGCCCAAGAGGAGTGGTGATATGCCATGGCCCACTCCTAATTATAGGAAATGTCAAAAAGGAAGGTTTTAAGTCTAGACTTAAAGGTATTGAGAGTGTCCGCTCCGCGAATGTAGGGAGGAATAGAATTCCATAGAAGAGGTGCTCGATAGGCAAAAGCTCTTCTCCCAATTGTAGTTTTAGATATGGTCACTTTTTCAAGGAGGCCAGCATTTTGAGATCTCAGAGGTCTTGCTGGATGGTATGGAACAAGTAAATCTGTAATATATGCAGGAGCTAAGCCATTAAGTGCCTTATACGTCATGAGAAGGATTTTGAAGTCAATTCGACTTTTGACAGGAAGCCAGTGTAGAGATGCTAGAATGGGAGAAATATGTTCATATTTCTTAGTTCTAGTGAGTGATCTAGCTGCTGCATTTTGGATTAGCTGTAGACTTTTAATGCAGGTGTTACTGCACCCTGAGAACAGAGCATTGCAGTAGTCGAGTCTGGAGGTAACAAATGCATGTATAAGTTTTTCAGCATCCTCAAAGGACAGGAACTTCCTAACCTTAGCAATGTTTCTAAGGTGAAAAAATTATGTTTTAGAAATGTGCTTTACATGGCTATTCAGGGAGAGGTCTTGATCAATAATTACCCCCAGATTTTTCACTTGTGAGCTAAATGAGAGTGTAGGACTGCTAAGTGAGCTATGATGGTGAAGCGAGGTGTCCTTCAGTTGTTTAGAGGCAATCATCATAACTTCAGTTTTATCTGAGTTCAAGCATAAGAAATTTTTTGACATCCAAACTTTAATGTCTTCAAGACAGGCATTGAGTTTGGTTGTCGGAGTGCAGTCGCTAGGCTTCATAGAGAGATAAAGCTGTGTATCATCTGCGTATGAGTGAAATGCAATGCCATGTTTCCTAATGATTTCACCCAGAGGTAGCATATAGAGAGAGAATAGTAGGGGGCCCAGTACTGAGCCTTGCGGAACGCCATATTTAACTTTAGCATGATAAGATGAGACGTTGTGGGCATGTACAAATTGGTATCGATCAGTGAGGTAGGATTTGACCCAAGCTAATGCTGAATTTCTAATGCCTATCGTATGTTCGAGTCTGTGTAGTAGGATATCGTGGTCAATGGTGTCAAAAGCTGCACTAAGATCAAGTAAAATTAAAATGGATATATTGCCATTGTCCATGGAAAGAAGGAGGTCGTTGAAGACTTTAACTAAGGCTGTTTCAGTGCTGTGATTAGCTCTAAATCCTGATTGGAAGACTTCCTGGATTTTGTTTTCGTCTAGGAAGCGACAAATTTGTTTGAACACAATTTTTTCTAGAATTTTGGATATAAAAGGAAGGTTGGATATAGGTCTGTAATTAGCCAGAACATCAGGGTCAAGGTTTGGTTTTTTAATCAATGGTTTAATGACTGATGTCTTGAAAGTTGTTGGTACATGTCCCGCTAGGAGTGAGCTATTGATAATTTCAAGTAATGTCTCAGCTAGCGGTGTAAAGGCTGCCTTGAGGAGGTGAGTAGGAATAGGATCAAGTAGGCATGTTGATGCCTTCGCTTTAGTAATGAGAGAAGAAATTTCTAATATATCAGTGGGCATAAAGGAGTCAAGGTATGCTACGGGTTGGCTACAGCTATCAGTAGTTAGTAGAGGGGCTGTAGGCATGTTGCTAATTTTAAGTCGTATGGTTTCAATTTTTTCATTGAAAAAATTCAGGAAGTCGTCACTGCTGAGGTGACTTGGAATGGACTGAGTTACTTCAGTCTTGCTTTTTGTCAAATTTGATATAGTGTTGAAGAGGAATTTTGGATCGTCTTTGTGTTCATGTATAAGCGAGGAATAATAAGCTGTTTTAGCATTGTTCAGTGCAGTCTTGTATTCTTTCAGGCTATCTCTCCAGGCAATGTGAAATACTTTGAGTTTAGTGTTGAGCCATTTCCTTTCTAGTCTGCGAGCAGCCTGTTTTAATGTATGTGTATGTGTGGTGTACCAAGGGGCAGTTTTTTCTACCTTCCTTGTTTTCTTTTTAAGTGGAGCAATTAAGTCAAGTGTTGAATGTAATGTGTTCATAACATGATCAGTAAATTGGTCGATATGTGTTGGTGATGGGATAGGGCTATCATTGCGTGTTGGTGTAAGGTCAGGAATTTTTCCAATGAAATCGTCAGTGGTTTTAGGCGTTATGCCTCTAGTGTAGTAGTGGGTCACATTTTGCGCTACATCAGGGCTATTCAATTCACCGCGGCCCAGATGCGGCCCGGACACGGCCCAAATGCGGCCGACGTGATCCATCACCTTTAAAACTAAAATATCGTCACCAGTCTCCAAAGCTTAATATATACCTCATAATTTGCAGAATATCAATAAATAGATAATATGTCCCCAAACTACGTCAATTTAAGTGCCATTAATACATTAGGAAATATTTTTTTAAGGTATTTTCCACTGTTCATTCTCTATGGCGATTCTAAGCAAGTACATGTAATTCCGGGTTTGGCCACCAGAGGATTTTGGCGCTGTTGCGCAGCCTTTTTATTTATTTATTAAGCCGGTTTGGTCTATTGATGCAGCATTTCCTCTTATGACAACTGTACCTATATTAGAGTCCTTGCGTGTTTATGTGTTATTTTAATGTTTATGTGTTATTTTTCTTTTAGCCTACCTGTTGGAGTGCAAAATAAGTTCTGCAATAGGACATTTAGGGATGAATAATTCACTTTAAAAACAAAGTTATGGTATTAAAATATTCTGTTCTGGTAATTTAAAAATGAAAATTTTGTAAATAAATACTTTGTAGCTATTATTAACATGCAAAGTTATTGTTAAAACAAAGCAAATATGCATTTTAAACAATGTGTTGCGATTTGATTATTTGAAAATAGTGACCACGAAAAGTTTGCGGCCCCGCTCAAGTTCTTGGATTCTAAATGTGGCCCCCTTGGAAAACTAATTGAATAGCCCTGCGCTACATGGTCGACTGGTATTTCTAGAGTAATAAGGTAGTGGTCAGTCAGTGTTGGTTGGGGTGCAATTGTAAGTTGTTCTACTCGAGTACCATAGGTTAGTACAAGGTCAATAGTGTGGTTGTCTTTATGTGTAGGTGCATTTACATTTTGACAGAAGCCAATGTGCTCAATAAGAGATTGGAATGCAGCTGTCAGGCTGTTGTGTGCAACATCCATGTGAATATTAAAATCGCCCAAGATGACGATTGTATCTGGTTTAACAACTAATGTGGATATAAAGTCAGAGAATTCAGTTAGGAATTCAGTGTATGGCCCTGGAGGTCTATACAATGTTACAATAGTTAATGGCTTAGCTCCAGGTTGAATAAGGTTGAGGACGAGTACCTTGAAAGAGTTGAACTTATGTTCAAGCTTGGGAGCCATACTGCAGCTAGAATTGTAGATAGTGGCTACCCCACCTCCACGTCCGCGTTGGCGCGGTGTGTGGAAGTTTGAATGACTGGGGGGAGTGGCTTCATTTAGCGATAGGTATTCGTCTGGTTTTAGCCAGGTTTCAGTGAGGCAAAGTATGTCAATATGATTATCAGTAATGAGTTCGTTTACTAGCGTTGATTTTGACGAGAGTGAGCGAGTATTCAATAAGCCAAACTTCAATTTTGACTGTTGGCTATGTTTATAGTTTGCTTCTGGTTTTATGTGTATGAGGTTACTATGGTTAATGCCTCTATGTATCGTGGACACTCTCCCTAAGGGGACCTGACATTAGTGATTGGATGAAATCAGATTTACTCATTTCAAACTTCTACAGTTCACACCTCCAGCTTGCAATCGTTCGTCAGTGGTGAAATGCCAGACCGTTGTATGAAGCTAAAGCCAGGCTAGTTTTGTGCTGTCCCACGTTACAGTAAAGTTGGGCTGTACAGCAATTTTAGCCTTTGTCGCACGTCACACAAATTAAACTGAACCAAATAAAGGTAAAACAGGAATGCCTCTGTTACTAGACTAACCCCTGTGTTTTGTCCTGTACTTCAGAAAACATGCTAGTCATCAGGTTGACTGTACATCAATCAAGCTATTAAGAAGCACACGTCCTCAATGCTATCAGCAATGATCAAATCTGAGAGTGCACTGTTTGGTCAAGCCTGAGAGGTCTGGAATGGCTAGTGTGGCCACAGATAGGAAAGGGCAGCACAACATATCCCACTCTTGGTGGATGGCAAATTTTGTCAGGGTCTGTGGTATGGCCACGATCACACACTTAGCCTATGGTCTAAAGCATTTATATTATGTGCATATCAAACATAAAAACATTATCTTTAGCAGTATCTCCCATACTGTTTTTTTCTGATTGATTAAGCACAATTTTTGAAAACTTATTTATTTATTTGTTTTGCAAAACTCATCGCACAAATCGTAAAACCAATTCACCCAATTCGCAAAATATCATACTTGCAAAAGTAAACACTTTTTGCGAAAACTGTTTTTTATTTTTGTACATGGCAGTACACACAAACCACAAAATTAGTAAGCAAACAAAGCACCAACTAAACACTGATAGTAAGAATGGAAAACACATTTGGCATTTGCTTTCTTTGTGTGCAGGGGACATCAGTTTTTTAGTTTCTTATCATTTTGTAATGCGCATCAGAGAGATTGCATCAACAGTGCATTATATCAAAAAAAGAAATCATAGAGATATTGATGTCTCAATCTGACCTTCTCTACTTTTCACTTCATGGTCCTTGTTTTTCTTATTTTCTCATGTTCTCTGCTCCTAATTCTTACACATCTTTCACTCTTTCTGAAATTGTAATCCAGGAAATCTTCACTTGTCCTTTTGCAGTGCTAACAGTCTGATAAATGTTGAGTGATAAGTAATTATCAAAAAGTCATTTAAGAATTAAGAAACTAATTCTTAGAATAGTGTGAATAGAAGACACAAAAGTTTACAGTTTCATTCAGTTGGTTACTGCCATGCTTGATGTGGTATTTTAAACATTCTGGAAAAACAATTCTGCATAATGATATCAACTATCACTTACAGCTGATTCAGACCAAAACCTGAGTGTGAACGGTACGTAAGCGGTGCAGGAGTGGTTTTGGCCCATTTTGGTTTAGAATGCACGTTAACAGGTTAGTCCATGCACACTGCTCTCGTGTTCTGTTCCTGTCCGGTTTCTCAGCGGTAACCCGAAATAGAAAGGAGTTCTATTTTTCCAAGCATTTTTCACGTGCATGGTGTCCATACATTTGACAGTAAAAGCAGAGCTCGCACAGCCAGTTCGTGCAGAGTCATATCTGGTGTGAATGCACAAGCACACTGGCACTGCTCACGGACAGCACAGCTCTGGCGGAATCGGGCCTTAGTCTTTCAACAGGATACAGTAAATATAACTGTATTTTGCTATAATCATTTTAGAATATCAACATATACCACTATATTAACGGAGATACAATAGGTCAAAAGGTAATGGTAGAAATGTGAAAATTCAGTTCTGTAAGCTTTTCATCACTAAATGGGCATGCCACGTTTTAGAAACAGCACTGCAAATACCTATACCCCCAGATGTGGTGGTATTTCCCACTTTTGGCTTTTTAGTTGTGCACATCAAGGCAACCTTGAGACAACACAGCTAGCCTGACTTGCAAGCATAAAAATCCATTTTGGTCTTTTTGGCAAGTGAATACTATACTTACATGGGAAGAAAGGGGAAAATCTAAGAAAATAAGGAAGAATCCAGTGGAATACTGGTCAAACTCTGATAAGGCAGGCCCCCCCCCCCCTTTTTCGCAAACAAAAGTGCATTCTTCTCCCAACAAAGCATTGACAGACATGGAGATGTCTGTTCACATATCACTTTTGTTGATGGCTGTACAGCTACAACATCTGTGCTACTGTACTCACTTCTGTTCTCACGTGTTGGGCAATGGAAATATATAGGGTGACAAATGACAAACAGCTCCTCTAATTGCACTATTGCAGTGTTTCTCAAACTGTGGGGCGTAGACACATGACAGGTGGGGTGCGAGACATCTCTATGCAATTGACCAATGGCCACACCATGCCCCCCAACTTCACAGCTATTGTCAGATATGCACATATGACAGTCAATTGTTGCTGTGATGAGGGGTCCGAGAGAAACTTGGCTTTGAATTAGTAACATTAAAAAAAAACATTGACAAAAATCCAAAAAAGTATTCCTCATGGAGATATTGTGCGCAAATTGAGCCTTCCAGGTGGGGCGTGAAAATTCTCTGCCTTCCAAAGTGGGGAATGATAGAAAAAGTTTGAGAAACACTGCACTATTGTCAGATACTTTGGACATTGTAATGCTGGGGGGGTATATCTTACTTTATTCCCATTAAATGATAGACAAGATTCTGTGCATTTGATTCATTTATTTGCATTTGTCCTCCCAACACAGATGCCCAGGGAAGGAATGTTACAGGGTTTTTTTCCCCCACTTTTATTCATCCATGCATTTGGATTCATAAGTGGACAGAGCTACAACTGTGCAAAGTCCTCTGTCGCCCTTTATTCTCATTCCTTACAAGGACTGGCTTTGTGTGTCGCAGCCTGGCATCCTTGGCAGAAAGATCAGCAAAAAGCAGAAGCCAACATGGCATGCTGGGAAATGGACAGTGAGAAATGTGTTCTCTGTTTCATGCCACCTATTAACAGAGCAGCACAGAGCAAGAGAAAGTAAGGGAGCGAGGTAGAAAGTTTATAAAAGCATTTGTTTTCCCTCTGAAATTAATGTATTGATGTGAGTCCTTCAAATTGGATGACTAATATGAAATTAAAAAGAAATCGAGGGAGTTGCTTTTGAAGAACTAGCTCCAACCATCTAGAAAATAGCTGGCGGAGGGGATGTTTACGATTCATAACCTACAAATCTCAAAAAAAGTTTAATTACAGGCCTACCAAGCTATTGCCAGAAAATAGCTTTTATTTTATTCAGATTTTTTTTTTAAAAAAAAGAAACGTATCTTATGCAGGCGTCATGGAACTTGTTGTAGGGCTGTAGCCTGACGTGTAACCGAATATGCGATGTCAGTACATTATGTGGTGATTGACGTTTTTAGCACATTGGATTGTAGGCTAACTTCAGCACTTCACTAGCCTAGAACTCTAGACGTACCCCTAGCGGTAGCAAATTTAAATTTGCACAGCAGATACGTCTAGAGGCCACTGATAGAAACCCGTTGTATCCTTCCTCTGGCGGCGGATAACCAATCACAGCGCGGTATGTGTACAGGAAATCGTAAGGCGGGCTTTGTACAATGACGACAGCCCTGCTCAAACCAGAGCAGAATCGTCTTTGGCTTTAGTTTTGGACGAATTGCACTTGTCATTTTCTTTGAAAGTGAAACAAGAAAGTGCACTGAAGTTTTTCGTTCTGAAAAAGATGTCTTTGCCGTGTTACCGACGGGCTACGGGAAAAGTTTGATATACCAGCTGGTACCACTGGCCGGAACGCTAGCCTATTACGTGGAGAGGCAGTTTGAAAGACAACGCATGCTTAGTTTACACTACCCCGGGTCTTCGAGAAACCGGTTATCTTCCCCTCCCCCGAGTAAGAAAACAATCGCATTTACACAAACATCAAAAACGGCTAAGAAAGGCGGTGACAATTAACCACCACGTCACAGTTTTATCAAAGATCTTTCAAGGGAGCAACATCGTGGCAGATGGCCACAAACGTGAAGTGTTTCGGTCTGCATTAGCAGCAGTGTCACATTAACGTTACGTCACATCATTAACATTTTCCCTTAAGAAATTATAGAATGATATTAATGTATGTGTGCCATAATATTGTCTGTGATCATTAATGAAACCAACAAATGACAATTCAATCGCTCCTCTGCAAAACAATGTTGTATGAACCAAGTCTGCTTTTTAGCTTTAGACAGAGAGGGTTTGTTTGCCAGTTACCATGACGACATAGCTATATGCTAACTATAAGCTAGTCGTTTTGGACTTTGCTCAAACCTCACATATTGCTGTAAACTATGTTTACGTTTGCTCTGTCCAGTTAAAATGAACTCAGTAATGTTACCCGCAGGCTGTCAATAAATTAAATCTCAAATATAAATGTAAAACATTACGTTAGCTAGATCGCTAGCGTTAGCTCGCTAACAACTTGAAATTTTAGTAGGCTATTTACTGCCTGGCAGCTTCATCTGATAGAAATACCAACAGTAACAGTTTACAACATTAGTCTTGAAATCATGTTTAACACTTACAGAATATGAGAGATACATGCCAAAAAAACCTGATAACTCCAAAAAGACGATTTATTGGTAAAAGTCCTGACATCATTCAAAACTAGGTGGTGCCCCTTGTGAAAATAGAACTGCTATGCGCGAACGTAGGTGCTTCTCGTTTGATCCAACAGTCTTTGGTGCTAGAGCTCCGGTTATGGGTAGTTACACAAATCTCTGAAGACGGGGTTCTCCGACATCTCCACCTTGCCCGGAGTTTGTGGGATTCTCCGTCTTCACCTTCGGGTAAGTGTAACAGAGAGGTGCAACCGCAGAGAAACATGTGCGTCTTTATGGTTATCTGTGTTTGTGTAAACGGGGTCGCAATCACCCGCCCCTCCATTGAGGTAGTCTATCAGTGGTCTCCAGACTATACATTCTTATGATATAGTCTGGCGTGTCAGGCTAGCACTTCAGCACAAATCATGACATAATTGTTGTAACTATAATGCATTCATCATACTAAGCATATGGCGGCACGATGCTACTACTGAAGCAATGGACCACTTGGTCAGTCAATCACATCAAACTAACAAATTGTCTGTTCAGGGTCCGTATTCACAAACAATTTTATCTCAACTTTAGGAGTGGTCCTAAATCGCACAAAAAACTTATGTAAGAGTTGTTATTTAAAAGTCATTCACAGTCACTGAAAGGGTCTGCCTGTGTTCCCCTTTCCAACCTGTCTCCTTTCTCTTGGTTACTTTCTGGTCCTGTGTTCCATGTGTTCCTTTGCTTCCTTGTTCTTGTCTCTGTCCCTTACCTGTGTTTCCTCAGTCGTTGTCAGTCTTCGTTCATGTTAAGTCCTGCTGTTCATGTGTGTACCTTTGTTTATTAAAAAGCTTATACGCATTGACTCTCATATCTCTATTTACGGAAAAAAATTCAATTCAATTTAGTTTGTAGTGCGCCAAATACAAAACATTTGCCTCATGTCGCTATTAAGACAGACAGTACAAGGAGCACCCATGAGTAACAGGGGCAAGGAAACACTCCCCTCTATTTGTAGTAATTCTTTTTAAGAAGCAACCTTGAGCAGTTCAACACCACATTGGCTCAAGCCACAATCAATGGTCTAGTGATGGTTTTGACAAAGCAACATAGTAGCATGAGTACAGAATATTGTTTGACTGTTTTAGATGGTAGTCAGAGCTTGTAGAGCTGTCAATCAAATGGAAGAGGATGGCAGGGAGGCAAGGGGTGGGCAGGAGACTTGACACTTAGCAGCATATTTCTCGTGAGGAGAGAGAAAGGGAGGGAGGGGAGAGAGAGAGAGAGAGTTGTGCAAGATGGCAAATGTGGAGTTTGTGGCAGCACGAGGCTATTGCAGCATATCTAAGATAGGGTGCACGGCAACTCACCAACCCAGTAAGGATGGTCAGTGGCCACATTGCCCCAGACTAGAGGCAACAGCAGAGGCAGTCCTTCCCAAAAAACTTATGGGGAGTGATATATACCATGCACCATTCCTAACTATAGGGAGTGTCAAATAGCCCTTTTCCACTGACGGTTTTAGTGCCTACTTAGCCCTACTCTACTCTACTCTACCCGCTTTACTGACCGTTTCCACCGGCCATTGTAGCCCAGACCCGGTCCCATTTTCGGTCCCTGCTTTGAGCAGGTACGAGCAGGGCTGAGTAGGGACCCTCTCGTGGCTGCTGGCTGCTGATTGGTCATACACGCGGCCACGCCACTCTGCTGAGCGAGCAAAAACTGTGTTTTTAGCATCGTAACATGCTTCAAATTTCACCCCAAAAGCTATGCAAACATCCTACAACATAGAATGGTAGTGTGTATGACTTCAAGTGACTACTGCTGTATGCATCCAGCGGGAGGAAAGTTCCATCTTCTCCAGACCGGACTGTGCTAAGCTCTTTCAGTTTCAAAGGGCGGTCCTGCCTCTGATATCAGGCTACGCAAATGAGTTATCAAGCCCGAACTGCTAGAAACCAATCGAACTCTGATAGGCTAATTGCTATGTTGTTGCTTTGTTTTATTTTTTTGTCATTGTCTTTACGTTATTTTTTGTGTCTTTTTAAGCACTTTGTGTTGCACTCTGTGCATTAAAAATGCACTATACAAATAAACTACCTTACCTTACAAAAGTGGTCGAAACAGTGCTTGTTAAAGCAGCCACATAACGTTAGCCTACCTGCTTGTTTATCTTGGCTTCTGCTACTTGGCCATTAACACCTAGCTGGGTACCCCCGGAAGTGATAACTAGCAAGCGGTCCTCTCCGGCCTGCACAAACATATCAAAATTATTCTCCATGGCAAATGTTCAAACTTTTCATGATGTTGCAATATATTTTCGGTCCTTATCACACCCAATTTCTCCTTTCATTTTTCAGCATCGTTGAAAGACAGGAAGTTTCTAACCTTAGTGATATTTTTAAATGAAAAAAGGATGTTTCAGAAATGTGCTTTACATGCCTATTCAGAGAGAGATCTTGATCAATAATTAGGCTACCCCAAGATTTTTAACTTGTCAATGTCAATGTCAAGTTTATTTGTAAAGCACTTTATATTTCAATCAACCAAAGTGCTATAAAATAAAAACAAAACAAAACACAATAAAAAAGGCATCAAAAGCATACAAAATAGACAGAAACAAGAAACTTAATATAGCTTAAATTAACTAGGGGTAGGTTAGTTTTTTTTAAATTAATATATTTATTTATCTTTCTCTCTCTCTCTCTCTCTCTCATATATATATATATATATATATATATATATATATATATATATATATATATATATATATATATATATATGGGCAATTCCAGCGTTATGCACGTGACGTGATTTTCGTGCATTATTGATGAACAAAATGCCATATAACCTCCGCAAACCCAATCAGTTTTTCACAATTTTTGTTAATATTCTTATGCAAACTCCATGGCTGAATAGGCAAACACAAAAAATTAATATCATGATTTACATTATAAGAATATGAGCCGTTCAATTTGCGTTATGGACGTGACGAAAAACGGACAAACTTTTGAGAGAACGTAGTTTTTGCTGTGAAGTGTGTGGAATTTCTAGAGAAATGTAAATATTACTACATTCATACCAAACAGGACACCTCAGTAAAGACAGAGAAAGACTTAATTTCAAATGTAAATGTAAAAAAGTTGGTTTTCATTGGGAGAAATGGCGTTATGGATGTGACGTTATGGACGTGACGTCTGGAAAAACCTTCCAAAACGATACAAAACAATTGTGAATGGTGGATTTTAACCTGTAACGACAGAAATAGTAATATAACAATAAAAAATAACTGATAGCATTGCAGCTTTGTGTGTGTTATCACCCACTTATGCCCATTATAAGCCCCTCCATAGACTTACATTATAGCTGAATAGGGTAAAAAAAATTTAACAAACAGATATCCTTTCGAAACTTGCTCAGTTGAATATTTACATCAAGACAATACTTTTTTGTATTGGAAGTTTTCTGAAAGAATTTGTATGTCAATGTAGGTAAGGGAAAACACAGTTATCTTAATTAACTAATACTATGACTTAGATTATAGAGAAGCTCTAAAAAGAAGAGAAAGAGAAGAAAGAAGAAAAAATAAGATAGATAATACAATTAAACTTAACTTACTCTAACCTAACTTTTTGCCAATAAAATAAAAAATAAAATAACTAAAAAATAAAACTTAACATAACTACAAAGAAATAAAAAGGGGGTTACATTACATTATAAGCTAGGGAGTAAAGGTATGTTTTAAGATAGGATTTGAAAAGATATGGAGAAGGGGCCATCCTGATATGAAGGGGAAGCTTGTTCCACGGTTTAGGGACTACAGTTGCAAAGCCACGATCACCACGGCATTTATATTTAAATTTGGAGATCGTGAGCAACAACTGCTCTGTCCATCTAAGCGTTCGTGAAGGTGTGTACCTATGCAGAAGATCAGAAAGATAAGATGGGGTTTTACCATTTAAAGATTTGTAGGTTAAAAGTAAGATTTTATAATCAATTCTGTACTGCACTGGGAGCCAATGAAGGGATGCTAGGATAGGGGAGAGGTGTTCTCTCTTGCATGTGCCCGTCAAAAGGCGGGCAGCAGCATTCTGAACTAATTGTAGGCATGAAAGAGAGCTCTGGTTAAGGGCTACATAGAGAGAGTTACAGTAATCTAATCTAGAGGTAATGAACGCATGGATCACTTTTTCAAAATCTTGTGAAAGAGAGTGAAAGTCAATTATGATGGTGAAGTGAGGAGTCAACTGTTTGGGGCCAATCATCAGAGCTTCAGTTTTATCTCCGTTCAAGCATAAGAAATTGTTAGACATCCAGATTTTGATGTCTTCAAGACAGTTGATGGTGTGTCAATTAGGCTTCATGGAGAGATATACTGCAGCTGTGTGTCATTTGCACAGGAGTGAAATTGCCATGTTTCCTGATGATTGCACCCAAGTATAGCATATAAATGGAGAATAACAAGGGGCCTAGTACTGAATCTTGGGGTAACCCCATATTTAACTTTGATGTGGCATGGGGGTACCGTGGCTCTGTGGGCTAGAGCGTCAGACCACCACTCAGGGGACCTGGGTTCGAATCCAACCCAAGGTAATTTCCCGATCCCACACCATCTCTCTCTCCCACTTGTCTCCTGTCCATCTCTATACTCATCTATATACTTTGATCAAGGGCAAAAAAGCCCCCAAAAATATCTTTAAAAAAACTTGGCATGATGAAAATTAGGCATGTTCAAACTGGTAGATGGTTGGAGAGATAAGATTTTAACCAGGCTAATGCAGAACTATCGTATGTTCAAGTCTGTCTAGTAGGATATTAGGCTTCATGGAGAGATGCAAAAAAGATAACCTACAAATCTTTAAATGGTAAAGCCCCATTATTATTATATTTACAAAGCGAAGGGAGTTTTTCCTTGCCCCTGTTTCTCATGGATGCTTCCCGTACTGTCTGTAAAGCGCCGCGAGACAATGTACTGTATTTGAGCGCTCTACAAATAAAATTGAATTGAATTGAATTGAATATTGTGGTCATAGGCCACACTCAGATCCAGTAAAATTAATTTGAATATTACCAATATCCGAGGAAAGAAGAAGGCCATTGAAGATTTTAGCCACTGTGAAGCAGTTTCTGTGCTATCATGATTAGGTCTGAAACCTGATTGGATTGAAAAAATGTGCAAAAAAAAAAAAAAATGTCTTCGAGGATATGATTTGCACATGTGTAGAACAGTTTTGTAGTTGTGGAATTAATGTGTCTGTGTGCAAATTAGCTACAAAACTGTTCTATACATGTTCAAATCTTATCCTCAAAGATACAAATGCATGTTTTTGCACATGCATGTAGCAGCAGCATTGCTTACACATTACAAAGTACTTTGCATTGCTATGTTGTTTAGTAACATCATGCTTTGTGAGTGGCATCATAAAACAATTTAGCTTCAAAGGGCCTGGCACGCTTATTTCATTCCACTCTGCAAAGCAGCATGGTGACCATGGCCGTTTTTCTCGCTTACTTTCGGTATCCACTCGCAGAACAAAAAGGGATTTGTACGGCCCTCGATTGCATTTTACGTCACGTGGTGGCTCTGGTATTGGCTCCGAGGTATGTACAGACGCTATGATAGACATTCGTAGCGCCCAATAAACGGCTCTGGACAATCGTAAACTATGCTTCCGCTACGAGAAATGCAATAGGTAGGTCTCCAGACTAAATATCACTTGTGATTTTAGTTTGGCATTCGCCAGGTTACCTGGCACTGGATCTAGATCTGTGTTCATGAGGTCCTACACACAAGTTGGTGACCTTGTAGAGAAATGACAGTGATAATGTAGGCTATGTGTGTGTGTGTGTGTGTGTGTGTGTGTGTGTGTGTGTGTGTGTGTGTGTGTGTGTAGGGTATTTGATATACATAAATCAGAAGGCTGTTTTTTTAATGGTGCTAATTCATGTGTGTGTTAAGGTTTGCTGTTGCAATCTTTTTGTTTATGGCAAGTGTTTTTTTTCCCTTCTGCTGCTTGCTGAGTGCCTAAAATATTTAACGCTTTTGCTATTTTTGGAATGGTCCTCTCTCTCCCCTGTCCCTCCCCTCTCTCTCTCTCTCTCTCTCTCTCTCTTTCATTTTATCTCATACATCATTTTTAATAGATTGTCTCAAATAATGTCTGCATCTGTTCTCACAATGGAATAGGCCATGTGTGTATTATTAACACAATTGTAATGGACACTGTTACCATTACATCACAGACCTTCTTTCATATTACAGTTTAATTGAATTTATCATAGCCAGGGCGCAGCATAACGTTTACCAAAGAATGATTTGGTAGTTTAGTGGTTTGAGATTTACAGTTGCCAAGATTCACATTTTCATTTTCACAACACAGCTAAAAGGTGCCATACCTTTCTGCTCTTGTTCAGACAGTTTAAGATTTCCCGTAAGATTCAAGTCGTAACCATAACCCATGTGATTGTTAAAAGCTATCGATCCCTGCCCTTCCTTCGCCCAAGCTGTCTCCAAAGACCATCTGTCCTTTCTCTGTTACACTTCTCAGATTCTCTACACAACCATTGAGACAAAAAAGAGGAGAGGAAGGAGTGCAGTGAGTTGAGACATTATAAAGATTTCAATGTCCTGTATCCAGTCAGGGAGGTCACCGGGAGATGGGATTAAGAGAAATCTTTATTGATCAGCATTACTGATAGGTGCCTTAATCTACAGCCACACCCAGTCAATCTGTGCCTTACAAACACACTTTCTCTCTGCTCACAGAAAAGGAGGTTGAGGATGGTACATATCACAGTGTCCACTCCCAGTACTGTAATTCTCAGCATAAAAAAAAAAATCTGTATACACTTCCTTGAAGTTGTCAGTATAACAGTGAAATGAGTATTAAATATGACATGACATGTACAGTATCATGAACAGTGTCAACTTTACATTGCTTTAAGAACATTGTTAGATCATTGTAGATTTACTTGTGATCCAGAGCAATCATAGACCACAAAGTCTTTGGATGGTCTTTGGAGTCTCTCATTGAGCCCAACAGTAGGGCATTACGTGGAATTGCAACAACATTAGGACTGTAATTCTGATACATTAGTCTATCTGTTATGTCGTCCGTCTTTTTTCATCTTAAATAAATAATAGGGTATGTAGGCTATTGAGGAGTATGCCATACGCTCTATGTTCCCTCTAATGGCTCTATGTTCCCTTTAATGGCTCTGGTATACTCCTGTGCACATAGCGCGTGCACTTGATGCACACCAAGTGAGTGACAAGATTTGTGTCATCTTTACGACCCCCGCATGCATGCGCGTACCTCCTTAATTTTATAATCGTGCGCAAAATGTGGCGCTAGCACCGCACACTCACTCCGGCGAGTCGGTAAAACTGTTTAGTAATATTAATTTGTGGAGTAAGCTGGATGTGTCCCAAGAGTTTCTGGTGAGTGTGTTTGTTTGTTATGGATGTTAACTGAATGAGAATAGCTTACTAGTGAAGGTTGAAGACCGTTGGGCACAGGACCCCAACGCGCATCTAAACAGCTGGGGAAAAAAGTATACCTGATCAATGCAGTGCGCGCTGTGTGCAAAATGCGCAGGCAAAGCCCTATGCGTGGGAGTATACAGTCTTGCTGGCGCAGACCTCTTGAACTTGCCATGTACATGATTTGTCAGACCACGCAAAAAAATCCTCAAGCCCCCACAACGCCCATTTATACTTATGCCCAGACAACGTGCGTATAACGTGTGCATCAAGCGGTTGCATCACAGTTATTATATTCGTAGTGTTTACGTCACCATCGGCATATCACTTGGTGAAACTGTCTGGCGAAATAGTTTAGGACACGGCTAATCTTCAATGCACGTTGAATTTCTGCAGCTCTGCCTGTGTCCAGAGAGGTATTTTTCGTGAGAACTCGAACACATACAGGCTAGGCTAATGAATTAAAGGTGCAGTATGAGTTCCTGCATGGTTTTCCGGGTGATTTCATTTTTATCTCAAATCGCAGGCATCTCACCTTGATTCGCTAGCTGTCTGCATCCTGAATACACTGAGAAAAAGTACGGTCACAGGAGACAGCATGGGCTGTAAAACGCAAACAAGCATATGGGGCCGGGTTCACCACCAAAATAACAAACCAGTTCCAGCCGAAGACGGTTGTGGGAAGGATGGGAGTAAGTTTGTGACTCCTAACTTATCTTGTAAGTGATTTGCTAGAATGTGGGTTGATATATTTTTTTTGTTTGTGTGTTTTAACATTGTTATGTAATTGTTATTATTGTTTATTTTGTTTTGTTTGTTTGACGATTACAAACCCTGTGTTGTCCCCAAGACCAGATTTTTTCACAGTGTATTTAGGGGGCAGACAGCTAGTGAAGGGGAGATGCCTGCGATTTGAGATAAAAGTGAAATTCCCCTCCAGTCCAAGTCAAGCCTTCTAAATTGGTCTGAGCCATTATTTTTATAAATTATATAGGCCTACCAGATTCAGTTTGTTCTGCATGCATTGGTTGACAGGATATAAGAAGGGGGGACGTTAAATCAAGAATCAAGTTTACTTTTGCTTTCGAAAGAATATTCCGAGATATCAATCAGGACTAAATCAGCTTCCTTCATGTCTTGTGCAGCCTGTAGACATCAATTTAATATTACCAGAGCCATTACGGCTCTGACTACTACTAGACCCGACGTGTGAGCTTGCTAGCTATTCAATATTTTAATTTCTTTAAATGCACAAGGAGATCAGCGTGTGATAGAAATTCACCAGGTGTTTTGCGGTCTTCGTTCTTAAAGGCAATGAGAGATTGATCTTTCATTGGTTATGTCTGCGTTACACCCATAACACACCCATGATTATAGGCATCCTAAGTCCAACCTTTTTGAACTTTGTGCCGGAGCGAAGTTCATTTTCTGCACTGTGAAAATAGCAAAATGCCGCCGGCACGCCCCCAAAACCATAGGGAGCCGAAGTCACGCCCTTTTCCCCATTAGCCATACAGACCTATGGAGCCTATTAAAATGAATGAACAGATACATACAGTATAACTTCTGGTCCGCTTTGGTATGCGTCGTGTTTATAATGTTTAAAGGTGTATTGTGTAAGAATTGAAGTTTGAAATATGAAAAAATAAACAAAATGCAACAGGAGAATGTGAAGAAACAAATGCAGTCATCACAGAAAAAATACTGCCATGTACTCAGCTGCTGAGATATCAACCCAAATTAGCATGTTAAAACTTAGCCCCGGCCCTGATGCCTATTGTAATATCAATTTTGCCACTAGTAATCGCTAGCGACTAACAGGCCTGTCACAGCTCCCAAACCTCAGATTATTGACGAAGAAATCGCCTGTGGTTTAGTAGCACTTGGCTTGTAGTTTCAATTAATCTGTCAGAGTCCATTTATGCCCTGTTAATGTGCATGTTTATGGCTATTACACATTTTCTGGAGTAGCTGTCAATTCTAGGGAAGATACAAAGTCCCACGTTTCCATCAGAATGGGAAATTAGTTTTAGAAAAGGAGCATACAAGGATTGAGCTGTACTGGAATAGCTGAAACTAACGTCAACCCCACCACCACCACAAGTTATGGGAGCCAGGAACAAACTCATTGAAAAGTGAAGATAAGAACCGATTAAACTGGAATTAAACCATCGACATATTTTGAAAACCATTCATGGCAGCTGGAGCAAGTAGGCTAAACGAAGATTGATGGTGGAACTGCAATGTTTCATCTGGACAGGTAAAAAGACTTAACATTAGGCTACCACTGCCCATGTCAAAAGTTATGTTAGATAGCCTGTAACGTTACAACTATACGTCCTATGGTTAAATGTAGCGGTATGCCAAGCTGATGTTTGCTAACACAGGGGCTTGTGTTAACCAAATTGATCTGTAAACATAAAGTAGACCCTGTCAAAAGCAATCAAGCTGTTATAGCCCGAACCAGTATTGTCAGTGGGTGCAGTGGCGGTCAACTAGTTAACGTTAACGTTAGTTGGCTCAAATATCAATATGATCTAAAATATCGACCAACTCTGGTAAAATTAATTTGCACACCTAAATAATAGTGGACATTCAATTGTTCTAATCAAGGTGTAGGTAAGGAATATCTCGATCACAAATTCGTTAGTAAAGGAAAACACATGTGCATCGCTCATCGTTCTTGGAATGGTGTGTATGAAGTGGGCAGGGTGCTTACTGCTGACCTGCATGTCCCAAGTCAAACGATAACTCTTATCACACACTAACGTTAGGCTCTTCCAAAGGAGAAAGCCTTCGTTTCGGTGTTGCAGATGCATTGTCCCTGGTCAATATGTTGAACTTAGTTAATAGTCCAGGCAAAGTAGCATTTTTCGCAGGACTAATTGTAAAAGATTTTTTTTCAGCTTGGATCATTTCTATTTCTAAGATGTCCAGAATAACATACTAAAAGTCCTAAGAAATCCTAGTTGAGGAAATGTAAAAATAGTGGAGGAAAGTAAATTTCCCATTGAAATGAATGGGATTCGGGTGGATTTTGGGTGGACCCTAAAACCGTGATACGAACCGAACTGTGAATTTTGTGAACCGTCCCAGCCCTACTACTAGTACATTTTGGCCTGAAGCATGAAGGGGAAACTACTCTCACCATATCCCATACATTTTCTGAAAGCAAACACCCTCAGGATATTCTATAACATGCTATGGTGTGACCTTGAAGTATGACCCACCGTCCTCAGTACAATATCCCAAAAATTAAGAAATTTGGCATTTTCAAAATGGGCAATTTTTGGTGACATTTAGGCCAGTGGCGTGTAGGGAAAACATATTAGACCCCATAAACCATATATTTTCTGAAAGTTTATATGCCCAGGATTTCACCCAAAAAAAATTCTCACATCCCACCCACCTCCTTATTTTAAAGCTTATGCCTATTTTTGGGGAAAATAAAAAAATATGTGCATTTCTTGAACAAAAGTGCCTATGGAATGTATTAAAAAGTAATAAACCTTGAAAAGTAATATGTTTTTTGAAAGCAGAGGGCTTCAGAATCTCAGTAAACATAAATGTAGATAGGTTGCACCCTAGGGCGTCTCATTTTTAGCTTTTGTCTTCGGATCACGCTGCTCATTAAACCACTGAATCTCTGACATGTGTGGAGTACCCACAAAAAATTTCAGCCAAATCGGTCGATGTCCACTCAAATGGCACACAGGGGTCACATAGGCCTATGCATGTTATTTCACCAAATAACAGCTAATTAAATTCGCTACTGCTATAGAGTATGTCGTACATAGATAGGTACGTACATAAAGTTCTAGGCTACATTGTCCCTTGAATCATAGTACCAATTACATATAATGCTGATTTTTAATTAGTTCTATGAAAAAAGAGTTAAACTCATGAATTGTAATATCTAGACGCACGCATCATGCATGTTTTTACATAGAAATTAGCATAATTCATTGAATTTGGCTAAATTTGGTTCAAAATCAAGTGTCTATGAGTACAAAATGACCTAAAATATTCACAATTATTGTCTATATCATAGAGCACTATAGGAAATACATTTAAATTCATTTGAATGGCAGATTTGAGTCACAAACATGTGACAATTACCCAAAAAACTGCTATTTTAGCTACGTTTTTAAGGCCCCAGATAAATCGCGGGGGGGGGGGGGTGTCAAACATCGACCGATTTGGCTGAAATTTTTTGTGGGTACTCCACACATGTCAGAGATTCAGTGGTTTAATGAGCAGCGTGATCCGAAGACAAAAGCTAAAAATGAGACACCCTATTGCACCCCCTCCTCCCATTGATACCCATGCCTTGTGGAATTCCTGTCAAAAAATCATATACCATACTCCACACTCAAGGGGGTGGTGTTCAGCATAAACCAGAGCAATAGTAGAGCAGATTAATGCCATTTTTTGGCCGAATCGTTCACTTTGGTATAAAAGCATGAAATTTGGCACAGATACTCTCCAAGGGTCACTTTTTGGAAAAAAAAAGCGCTGGCCACGCAAAATTTCAATATGGCAGCCATTTTTTCAAGATGGCCGCCACTGCTACTAAATGGTTAGTGTAGAAACCATTTACTTTGGTATAAAACTATGAAATTTGCCTGACATACTGTCTGAGGGCCACTGTTTAGGAAAAAGGCCCTAGCCGCCAAAAAAATCAATATGGCGGCCATTTTCAAGATGGCTGCCATTGTTACTTATGGTTGGAATAAAAACCATTTACTTTGGTATAAGAACATGAAATTTGGCTGAAATGCTGTCTGAGGGCCACTGTTTTGGAAAAAGGCCCAGGCCATGCAAAAATTCAATATGGCGGCCATTTTTCAAGATGGCCACCATTACTACTAAATGGTTAGTGTAAAAGTTGTTTACTTTGGTATAAAAGCATGAAATTTGGCAGAAATACTGTCTGAGGGCCACTGTTTAGGAAAAAGGCCCTGGCCACCCAAATATTCAATATGGCGGACATTTTTCAAGATGGCTGCCATTGTTACTTATGGTTGGAATAAAAACCATTTACTTTGGTATAAGAACATGAAATTTGGCTGAAATACTGTCTGAGGGCCAATGTTTTGGAAAAAGGCCCTGGCCACACAAAAATTCAATATGGCAGCCATTTTTCAAGATGGCCACCATTGCTAATGCCACTTTTAAAGTTGTTACATACTGTATACAATAAATCATGGTCCAGAATCACATATTATCTACTCACATTTGCAACTGCAAAGTTCTGTGCATCTGAAACCCAATTTAAAGCATGTGCATCTCTCCTGGCATTCTGTTTTGCAGCCACACTTGGCTAGTTGTTCACAACTTTGTACAATTGGTGCATTTGCAGTCCAGAAGACCTCCCATTGTTCACCAAGCTTTTTCCATCCCCAGTCAGCAGGACTGTCTGCTTCTGGCTGACACTTGGTTGCTTGACCCCATATACACCATTTCCAGTATACATTGGTATGCCTGTGTTTTCCACCAGGCTTCTTTTTCTGGTTTCGGCAATGTTGCATGAGCATGGTATGAGTATCTCATATGACCGGGTGCTAGAGATATTAGCTCAACTTGGAGATCCCACAGTACACACAAGTATGTTGAGGAGGGTGAGGTCTGTCCACCAGTGCTACAGAAAGGGTTGTTCACCACTGCTGTCATTGACAACACTGACCACAACCCTTCTCCAACAACTGCTACAACATCATTCCATGGCACCAGTGTATCTGTGTTTCAACATCCGACAAAAGAAAACAATGGTTAGGAGCGTTGGCAGCTTTGGGCCAGAAAAAGTAAAGTCTGTGTCAGAACTTCCTAACTTTTTCACCAACATTCGTCCTGCTTTCTTCAAGACAAAGAATCCAGTTCCACCAAATAGCCCAGTACCAAATCCTGTCACCACTGTCTTCAGGCCAAAGCTTGCCCTTGAGTATGAGTGGCTTGAGAAAGTAAGAGTTGTGGAAGACATACTGTACTATAGGTGATGGCCAGCCCACCATGCCTCACCATTGTTTTCTGTTGTCGGATGTTGAAACACAGACACACAGGTGCCATGGAATGATGTTGTAGCAGTTGTTGCAGAGGGGTTGTGGTCAATGTCGTCAATGACAGCAGTGGTGAACAGCCCTTTCTGTACCAGAAAGAAACAGACCACACCCTCCTCAACACACTTGTGTACTGTGGCATCTCCAAGTTGAGCCGATATCTCTAGCACCTGGTCATCTGAGATACTCATACATGTTCATGCAACATTTTCACCAGGCTTCTCTTTGTGGTTTTGGCAAACACAGACATACCAATGTACTGTATACTGGAAATGGTGTATATGGGGTCAAGCAACCAAGTGTCAGCCAGAAGCAGAGAGTCCTGCTGACTGGTTGGTTTCAGATGCACAGAACTTTGCTGTTGCAAATGTGAATAGATAATATGTGATTCTGGACCATGATTTATTGTATACAGTATGTACCAACTTTAAAAGTGGCATTAGCAATGGTGGCCATCTTGAAAAATGGCTGCCATATTGAATTTTTGTGTGGCCAGGGCCTTTTTCCAAAACATTGGCCCTCAGACAGTATTTCAGCCAAATTTCATGTTCTTATACCAAAATAAATGGTTTTTATTCCAACCATTTAGTAGCAATGGCAGCCATCTTGAAAAATGTCCGCCATATTGAGTATTTGGGTGGCCAGGGCCTTTTTCCTAAACAGTGGCCCTCAGACAGTATTTCTGCCAAATTTCATGCTTTTATACCAAAGTAAACAACTTTTACACTAACCATTTAGCAGTAATGGTGGCCATCTTGAAAAATGGCTGCCATATTGAATTTTTGCGTGGCCAGGGCCTTTTTCCAAAACATTGGCCCTCAGACAGTATTTCAGCCAAATTTCATGTTCTTATACCAAAATAAATGGTTTTTATTCCAACCATTTAGTAGCAATGGCAGCCATCTTGAAAAATGTCCGCCATATTGAGTATTTGGGTGGCCAGGGCCTTTTTCCTAAACAGTGGCCCTCAGACAGTATTTCTGCCAAATTTCATGCTTTTATACCAAAGTAAACAACTTTTACACTAACCATTTAGCAGTAATGGTGGCCATCTTGAAAAATGGCTGCCATATTGAATTTTTGTGTGGCCAGGGCCTTTTTCCAAAACATTGGCCCTCAGACAGTATTTCAGCCAAATTTCATGTTCTTATACCAAAATAAATGGTTTTTATTCCAACCATTTAGTAGCAATGGCAGCCATCTTGAAAAATGTCCGCCATATTGAGTATTTGGGTGGCCAGGGCCTTTTTCCTAAACAGTGGCCCTCAGACAGTATTTCTGCCAAATTTCATGCTTTTATACCAAAGTAAACAACTTTTACACTAACCATTTAGCAGTAATGGTGGCCATCTTGAAAAATGGCTGCCATATTGAATTTTTGCGTGGCCAGGGCCTTTTTCCAAAACAGTGGCCCTCAGACAGCATTTCAGCCAAATTTCATGTTCTTATACCAAAGTAAATGGTTTTTATTCCAGCCATAAGTAACAATGGCAGCCATCTTGAAAAATGGCCGCCATATTGAATTTTTGGGTGGCCAGGGCCTTTTTCCTAAACAGTGGCCCTCAGACAGTATGTCAGGCAAATTTCATAGTTTTATACCAAAGTAAATGATTTCTACACTAACAATTTAGTAGCAGTGGCGGCCATCTTGGAAAAATGGCCGCCATATTGAAATTTTGCGTGGCCAGCGCTCTTTTTCCAAAAAGTGACCCTTGGAGAGTATCTGTGCCAAATTCCATGCTTTTATACCAAAGTGAACGATTAAGTCACTAATCTGCTCTACTACAATAGCCTGTAGAGTTTGAGGCCCTATCCAAAAATTAAAAGCTCCCACCATAATTTACAAAGATGGGTAACATGCAACTATATCAAGAAGCTTGATTTCTGCAAGAGCCCATGAAAATAATCGTCTTTAGCGAAAAGCGCGGCTGTAACATAGACTAATGTTATAGTCCAGGCAAAATAGCCCATTTTGGGGCCAAAAACAGGAGTAATTGTAAAAGATTTTTTTTCAGCTTAGATAATTTCTTTAAGGTGTCCAGAACAACACACTAAAAGTTCTAAGAAATCCTAGTTGAGGAAATATATTAAATTCTCATCAATCCGATATGTGTACCAATATTAGGGATGCAACGGTTATTGAATTTTACGGTTACCGAACGATACGCCCTCTATGGTTCAATAAACTTTCGTAAACCGCAATATTTCGGTTTATTAATAAAATGTTAATCTATTGAAGCTCCCTGAAAATTTGCTTATGCAGCCAGCATTCATGAGCTCTACATGCTGAGCCCTGGAACCTTCAACCAATCAGCATGATTTTATGCTAATTAGCTCCGCCTGTCAAATGTGAGAAAAAGTTTTCACTCACTGCACGTTAGACGGAGAGAGATGAGCTAAAAGTTCCACTCGGAAAGTAGGCAACATTAAGCCAGAAGAATTGCTGCTGTGGTAGATTTTGTGCAAACTGATGACCGTTTACACAAACAAAGCACTTAATAACGTAAAATGCGTCTAATAGCCTACGGCACATGCTACTAAACCGGTTGTTAGAAAATAGCGCTTCCCACTCGCCCAAATTCGCCTAGGCTACCGCCTACCTAGCCTAATGTAAAATGTTACGCAAGGATGTCTAGGGGCTGTAATGCTTAGTTTATCTTGCGATGAGTTAGATCAAATGTCGAGTAAGAGTAAGACGGTGAGACTGGGCTTAGATGCAACAAGTGACAGGCTAAACGTTTTACAGAAAAAACGTCCTCTGTTCCTCTTATCCCCAGGCTCAGCTATTCTAACATTAACATAAATGCAAGCTTCTTTGCAGCACAGTGTTGTAAAAACACTGACAGTAGACTCAGAAATTAATTTCTGAAGTTTGGGATGTCATGCAATGCAAAGGCTACCAGCAGCACTTGAAATCAATGACATCATTCTGACAATACATTTCCTATAGTGAAACTATTTGGAGCAAACAATAAAATAGGCCTAGGCTACTGGAGGATTTACTAGTTTAGGACATTTCATAACATTTTAAGAATATTAACAATGATGGCCTACCGTAATTGTTGGTTTTATTTTATATAGCCTATCTACTAGGCAATTTATGAAAGAAATCAAATGAAAATTGCAGATAGACTGATAGATAGGCTAGTGGTTGATAAGGAATATAGCCATTAAAAGAACTATTTTATAACCCCTTTTTTGTTGGAAAATACCGAAACCGTACCGTCACCGTGGCCCCAAAACCGTGATGCATACCGAACCGTGGGCACACTGTACCGTTGCATCCCTAACCAATATATATATTCAACTAGGATTTCTTAGGACTTTTAGTATACATACAAATTGGAAGTCCCAAATAGATTGAAGTGGTTTTACATTTATGTGCATGAAGCTTCTATCTATTCAGGACCTCCCAATTTGTGTGCTTCAAATGTGTATTATTTGAAAGAAAGTGAATTTAGACATGTTTTAAATGTTATTACCCATTTTTTTCAAGTCAGAAAGAGGCATAAATCCAATGCATTTCAATGATAGAATGTTCAGTTTACTACCATGGAATGTCGGAATGTTAAGGTGTGAGCAGGCATGGACTGGCCATAGGGCGTAGCGGGCAATGCCCGGTGGGATGGGAGGGATGCCGCAATGGTTTTTCAATCACAAAATGCGGCCATTGGTAGAATTTCTCGAAGGACATTGGGCTAGTCCAATGAAATCGCTCAGCCCTCGGCCCGGCCCGCCCCTCCCCTCACACACTCAAGTTATCAATTTCTGCCTCTTGAGCTGGGCACTGGACAGGGTCGGAGAGAAGTAAAGGTTTGTCTGCCAAAATGGACAACAGCCAAAAGAAACGTGGGGCAACAAGTCTACAAGTCTAAGCAGCAAAATGTGCAACAATAATATAATGCAGCTTGCAGTTACGTTTGTGTGATGTGCTACGAATCAATGACTACACAGCAGCGGCCAGCAGGTGCAGGGCTGTCATCAGAGGCCTCGGAGTGCATAGACTTAGAAGGGCCTACAGAAGATGTGGATATGAAGTTGGAGAAGAAGCTGGAGGATAGAGATGTGAGCCAGGGACAGATTGAGGAGGTCAGCATAGAAACTGTCAGCTGAGAAGTGTCCAAAATGTTAGCAGAATGAAAACAAACATTTCAAGCCGGGGGGGGCGGGGCTCGTCAGTGTGTGTGTGCGCGCTCGCGCGCGAATGACAGTTCCCTCACGCACCAGCACCACTTTTCTGGAGCTGCCTTTTCAACAATTCCGCTATAATTATGCAGAATTAATTTTCACATTTTATAGGTTACACACACAAACGTTTAATAGTTGTGCCACCCCTCGAGTGTTCAGAGATGCGCAAGAGAATTATTTGTATAAACCAGCAAACCCACAAGCTCATCATAACAGCGGAGAACTTCGTGCTTATCGCATAACTTCTTCAGTATAAATGGCACTACTCACTACTAGTCTCTCTGTGATACACAATGAAAGATAACAATAAACTGAATTTGCATGCTATTATGGGCCTATTTACCCATGCAACTTGATTGCACCCTGCAAAATCCAAAAGTATGACACTAAGCACGGCAAAGTAAGCTATTCTTGATACCGCTGCTGACGGCATTGTCTTGGCAAATTTGGTCTGATACAGTATTAAGCATTAAAGCACTTAAACAGCAATACTTTTAAAGATGGTTATGTGCACAGAATGTGTAACCTACTGTAAATACGTTGCACATACTTCAAGTGGTTCAGTGAAAACATTTAAAGCTACAATGAACTAAATAAAGTTTATAGACTACAATGTGACTGCGCAGCGAAATCAGTCGCTTGGCGCAAGCTTCGTTTCTGAGAAAATTCTAACAATGGAATGCTTGCACCAAAAAAGTCGAATTTCACATTTCAGCATAATTTGACAGAATAAAGTCTACCCTTTCAGATTGTTGTTGACTTATGCCGAAATTCATACCTTAAATGGGTTAAAAATGTGTTTGTTGAGAAGGTGTATCCATTTAGCATTGTACTAATTTAGCTGTCATAGATTTCTAGTGCTAATTGGTTTGTACAGTAAACTAGCAGGGCATGTGAACATTCGTCATAGATTATAAGAACAAATAATTATCTGAATGTAAAGGGCTTTTTCATAAACTAGGCTATAAGTAACTTGCAGATTGTGTTGGGGTCCATAAAATTCCTCTAGATGGAGCTAACGTCGGGTGGAGAATCTGACTGAGTTGGAAGCTGGCTAGTCAGACGGGTTCTAAAGTTGGCGCAGCTAGTTGGCATAACTGGAAGTTTAATAAGCTGTTAAGCGTTAGGTAGTGCTATAAACGGCACAAGCCAAGTATTAACTGTCTGCTGATTTTTCTGCTTCAAGGATATCACTCAGTTGAGGGACATGACAACCATAAATCCCATACTAACAGCTGCATCCACACATTGCATCGTTGCGTAGCCTAGCCTACTTCATAGCAAAATACCAAACCATCCACTGGCTCTTACCTTTACGGTGAACTTCAAGTTATATCCATGTTATATCCATATTTCATGTAAAGTGCAACAAATAAACTTCAGCGTTGTTTTTCTAAGCTTTTCAATTTTTCTGACTTGCAACATTGTAACACTTTGAATGCTCCTATCTATGTCATTTGTTGGCCAATAGTATCGATAGTGGTATCATTTGAAAGGTTATTTCCTTGCCTTTCGTGTGAATGCAATAACTTAATTTTGAAAAAAATGCCAATGCGACTGATTTCGCTGTGCATGGTCACATATGTTTTTGTTTTTTTTTCTTTAAATAGGTCCAAATAAAAACATAAAATATAGGCCTACCCTAAATAAATATTTAGGCTTTAGGCAGAAGGTTTACTGATAAATAGTAAATAATGATGCATCATCACTACTGAATTATTATTACTAAAAATAGAACAGAAAGGGCAGAATTCTTTAGTTCTCCAGTGCTGTCTTTAAGCCCATGCAAAAAAGCTACCTGATGCCAGTCCATTTGTCCATTACTTTTCACAGAATTCATTGGAGGTCATGATTTTGGGGCGACTGTACTTGCCTTTCTCTAAATCACCTATAATACATGCATTCATATAGACTACCTATGCCTGGCCAAAAAAGAAAATCTTACTCCGATTTCAAAACTTGAGAGGCCTGAACAACAAATGAATGAGTGGTAGCCTAAATCTTCACTAATTCAGTATGGGGAGAAATTATGGACTTAAAAGTGTCTAAATGCTCAACACATGATATTATGGTAGGACTATCCAGCTATTGTGCTTATGTGTTTGACACAACAAAATGTGTGCATATGTCTTCTGGTTTGCCGTGTGCCTCTGCGTATCATAGTGGGCCGCTATGGCCAAAAATGCCCGGGCCATTTTTTGGTCCCAGTCCAGCCCTGGGTGTGAAATAAGTCCTTTCTGAAAAAATTCAGGCAGTAATTTATCTTGTTGAGTTCTTATTTTCATCTTGTTTAATTTAAGTTATTCTGTATTGCAATTTATTTTAAATAAAGTTCAATTAGAGATCTAGGTCTGACAACCGCAATACTCTTATCTGTATCGGTTATAAATTGAGAAACATTTTTTTTGCACTGACTGATTTGCTTAACCAAGCTTGAGCTGTAATGTCCATGTTATCTTTATGCCAGTTAACTGACATTTTGTCACAAGTAATCTTTACATTATTTTGAAAAAAAAGCTATTTTAGTCACCTCCTAGGGAACAGTCTGGTAAAGATTAAAATGTAATCTTAGTAATAGTAATTGTTATCATTATGTATTGGAAATGATTACATTACATTTAATAAACCTTTTTTTGTATCTAACATACTGACACAATTCACATCAGGCCCAGACTGTGAACATTTTGCCAAATACATATTAATGTTCATTGAATGAATACTATTTAATTCAATTCAATTTTATTTGTAGAGCACCAAATACAAAACTTTTGCACTATATAGACAGTACAAGGAGCATCCCATGAATACATTTTAGGAAGAAAGCTTGGGCAGATCCACACCTCATGGGCTCAACCCAACTACCTGGGGCCCAATTAAGTGCCCACTAAGTAAGTAACCTTGTAGCAAGAGTACAGAATATTGTCTGACAGTATTACAGTAGATGGTCAAAGCACAGTTTGGACAATCAAATGGAAGAGTCAATATAGTCCAGGCAAAGTAGCATTTATCGCAGGACTAATTGTAAAATATTTTTTCCAGCTTAGATCATTTCTTTGAGATGTCCAGAACAACATACCAAGTCCTAAGAAATCCTAGTTGAGGAAATGTGAAAATAGTGGAAGAAAGTAAATTTCCCATTGAGATGAATGGGATTCGGGTGGATTTTGGAGAAAAATGTTTGGCCTGCATGAAGGGGAAACTACTTTCACCATATATCCATACATTTTTGGAAAGCAAACACCCTCAGGATATTCTATAACATGGTATGATTTGACATTGAGGCATGCCCCACCCTCCTCATTACAATATCCTAAAATTAAGAAAATTAAGCCATCAGCGTCTAGGGAAAACATATTACACCCCAAACCATAAATTTTCTGAGAGCTTATATGCCCAGGATTTAACCATTTTTTTTCTCACATCCCACCCACCTCCTTATTTTAAAACTTATGCCTATTTTGGGGGAAAATAAAAAAATATGTGCAAAATATGAGGATCTCATTAAAAATCTTTTACAATTCCTGTTTTTGGCCTCAAAATGGGCTATTTTGCCTGGACTAATAGTAGGGTAGTAGTATTTCGGTCAAGTTCATCAGGTAGAGTTCATCATTGTTTAGGTAGAGTTATTCAGGGAGGCCATCAAAGGGAAGGGACCATCATGGGGCCTCTCCTTTAAGAGGGAGGAGAGCTGATCCTGGTATGGACCTCCAGTGAAGTTGGTTGTCATCTATTAAGGTGCGGGTGGGGGGTTGATGGCAGGGAGACAAGGGACGGGCAGGAGACTTAAAGGGCAACTTCAGTCATTTTCAACAAGAGCTCAAGCTCAAGCTTCTTGAGATTAGCCAATACTGAAGACGCAAGACATTTTGGTCCAACCATATAGGTTTCCTTGAGCAGAGAATAATCACTTACAACTAGGCCAATGGGGCAGAATTTTGAACTGTATCTTTATCTTAACATACTCCAAATGTCATCACAAAAACTATGAAGTATCAACAGACACCTTACAACACAGAACTGTATTGTGTATGACTACAAATTGCTGAAAAAGTGTTAAAACTGTCTGTTTATGCAAGCAGCCAAACATTGTTTGTTTACAAAACGGTTTTGTAAACACTGCATAAAAACACTATTTGAACCACTTTGTCAGACATTTGTAGTCATAAACACTACAGTGGTGTGTTGTAATGTGCAGTGTTGGGTAAGTTACTTCAGAAATGTAATGCGTTACAGTTACAAGTTACCCCTTCTATAAAGTAATTGTAGTGTAACTATTTTGATTACTTTAATAAAGTAATGTAACTAATTACATTTGATTACTTTTTTTGGGGGGGGGGAGTTAATTGTCAAGCAATTTTTAGTTTTTGAATCCTGTAAATGTTAACTGACATTGCCAAAATCCTTTTTTACTCCCACAGCAGTGTCAGAGTTCACTACGAGTAAATAGTTAAAATAATTGGGGAACATCACTGAGTAAGCAGGTGTTTGTTTGTCTGTGATTGCTTGTATACAGTGCACCTGATCAATAGAGCTCATTTTTATATCCAGAAATGGGCCACAGGCCTATGTTGTAGTTTCTGTCTGACAGTCAGGCCTCATTGCCACCGAAACTTAGACTGCTGTAGATCCAGTAACAAGTGAGTGGTGTTGCCAACATGATGGTAGACAAATTTATATTACAATAGTGTCTTCTAGCTGTAGTAGTGACATTTAGTTGTAAATAGCGGATGTTCTACGTACATGAAGTACACATAGCCAATGTTTCTGCAGATGATATTGGGATCATGTAACTGAAATTGTAATTCTGAATATTTCTTGAAGCAACTGTAATTCAATTACACATTTTTTCAAAGTAACTGTAAGTGATTACTGTTACTTTTATTTTGTAATTAAATTACGTAATTTCGTTACATGTAACTTGTTACTCCCTAACACTGGTAATGTGTCTGATGATGTTACATAGCTTTTGGGGTGATATTTGGAGCATGTTTAGATGCTGAAAAGAAAAAATCTGCCCCATTGGGCTAGTTGTAAGTGATTCCCTCTGTTGAAGGAAACCTATATGGTTGGACCAAAATGTCTTGCGTCTTCAGTATTGGCTAATCTCAAGTAGCTTGAGCAATAGAGCTCTTGTTGAAAATGACTGAAGTTACCCTTTAACACTGATGATTGTTGTATATGGCAGAAGAAACAAAAGAAACAAGAGCTAGGACAGTCTAGGAGGTTAGCACCTCATGGTTAAAGGAATAATCCACCTTTTAATGAAAATGTTGTTATTCACTCTCCAAACCCCACCTACCACCATTCAGAGTTTTTATAATTTACTTTTTTGCACATTTATAGCACTTGCCAGGCGACAACTTCTGCCACATATAGAGTGAAACTGCATGTCTCATCTTATGAAATTGGGTTCATTACCTTATCAGTCAACAAGTCTTTGAAAATCTATGTCTATGTGTAGCCGTGGAAAAACAGAATTATGTGTATGTGTAAGATGGAAGTAAAAGTGTAAATATAGACATTGTCTGAAAGTGTTTTACTTTCGTCATTTAGTATTTCAGTACTAGTGTTGGGAAGATGATACTTAACTTCTTAAACCTTAATCTTGCTGTGCCATAGCTTTACAAGGAAGCTTTTGAAAGGGAATTTTAACCAACTAGCCCTGAAAACAACGATGACAATGGATATTTCAAAAGGCATTTGATGATCTTCTGATGACAAGACTGCAAATACCCACTATTTAGTGACAGAGAAGAAATAAAAAGCTGTCTTAGGGTCACTAAAGGAAGGCTATAATTGGTTAATGCATTGAACTTTCTTAAAACATTTTAACGGCCGACTGAGAGTTCTGTGGACAAACTCAGATTAAGCCTAATAATGAGTCAGTGGCTAAATGTAATAGGTGTCTAATCTGGGAAGTCAAAAGGATATACTGTATTTTTATGAGAGCTTCCCTTATTTCAGCTGCCACTGCATTCAATGTACAGCAGATGGTGCCATTGGTCAGTGTATCCAAAGGTTTCTGTTGGTGTCCAGGCAACTGAACCCTATTTGAGGGAGCTGGCATTTCCAAATCGTTCCTTCTTGGAAACTTGAAATCAGCTGACTAATCTGGACAAAAAGTGCACCCGCAACAGTTTTGTTGCGCTGTTATTTGAAAACAGAATGATAAAGCCATGAATACACCACACTGATTCTTGAGATTTTGGATAAAAGTTTGAAAATAAAAAGTAACTTAAATTGCAAAATCTAAATGTATAGACCAAGGTCTTGGCTGCTCAACAATGTACCGGTGCAAGCTCCCCCTATTGTAATTTTTTCATAAAATAGGCATTTCTTCAGGTATCTTTCTGTTTTTGTCACCACCGTCAGACACAATAAAAAAGCAAATTATTCTGAATATATTTGGTCTTATATGTATTTAGAGTTTTTGAATCATTATCTGTCCTTCTTAGCACATATATACATTGTAAGTTGAGTATTCACTTTTGTCCAATTTTTATACAGTTTTATGTGTACTGCTTAACCGATCTAATATAATACAATATTTACTTTCAGCCTAAGGAGACAAAGTAATGTTTTTTTATTAAACAAACTTGTTCATGCTTTAAGAGAGGCTATTACTTTAATATTTCCACAGCACTGAAGAAACATGTTGTAGGCATATTCATTTAAAACCAATAAAACTTCCTCTGACGGTGGTGACTTCTGAGCTGACGGTGGTGACGGTAGCCTTATTATAACCTATTACTCCAAATTTCAATCCCAAAGTCAATGTTTTTTTGCTTAACTACATGAAACACATTGTAAATAAGTAGTAAAAACTGCAAACACCTAGTTCTGAACAATCTTTACTATTATTTTGATGTTGCTGAAACTGGGTTCATCACCACTGTCAGACACTGTCTACAAAAAGCAATAAAATCAGGCAAATACTTTAATTTCTTATTGAATGTTTGCTCCCCATAAGTTATTTTTAGTTTTACTTAACAACACATTTTTAAGTGTTAGTAAATAACACACACAATAATAAGTTTGTTTTGTTCTTATCGTTTTGCAATCTGTCCACGTCTAATTTACTGTCCAGTTTACAGAAGAAACTATATATGTTATATTATGAGTAGGGGCAGTTGATGACAATTAAAGATGCTAGTGATGTATTGTACATCATTCCCACTGATAATAACATTATGTTTTAGCCTCTGTTGAGGGCCATTTGGAGGCCTTTGCCACCATCGTCAGACTGAATGTCACCACCGTCAGACAGAATGGTTGTACAATAGCAAATAAATATATAGAGAAATTAAATGAATATACATGTAAAAGCAGTTAATGAAAGATCATATTAGTATCTATTGTGATCAACAATTATGTTTTAGCCCCTGTTTGGGCCATTTGGAGGTTTTTCTCACCTACAACCTGACGGTGGTGACGTCTGACGGAGGATGACAAAGACTATACTCTTTCACATGATATACAGGACTTGTTGACATTAGCCATCTAGTTTGACCACAGTTATTAGCTACTTCAGACCTCTTCTTAAAAAGGATACATTGATGTCATTATCTGATTTAATATTTTTCATACAGACATGACGGTGTTGACATGCTATGGTTGTGACGAAAAAATATGAACAGATTAAAGAAAAAATACCAAACTTTCAGGAGCTTGAGTAATCTGGAAGCATGCAGTAGAGCTGAGTGTTTGAAAAGAGGGTCATCAGGAGTATAGTAGTCATTGTAGTTGCCTGATTTTATTGATTTTTGCACATATCTGACGGTGGTGACAAATATGTGGGACACATTTTGAGCAACCATAAAATAATAGTAAATATTGTTCAAAACTCACTGTTTGCAGTTTTAACTTCTTATTGCAATGTATTCTTTCATGTACTAAAGGTATTATTCATTTAAATGATTAGTTTTTGCTTTTTTAATCAAGTTGAAGTCATTGACTCCTATTCGAGGACAGCTGATTTTGTAGGCAGTGGCTAGCATAAAATCATTAAATTCATAAAAATAAAAACTATTCCAATAAAATAACCTTAGATGTGTGTAAAGGACCCCCTGTTCATGATTTTATTTCATTTATTCTTGAAAATCTTTTTGATTTCCAACAGATTTAGCACTTTTCTTAGTGGGACATGTTTTATCCAAAATCTCAAGAATCAGTGACCAACATACTTTATTATTACACGGCTCTTTATAATGCTGTAGAATGCTCCATTCACTTCAATGGTACTTTCCAACGTTGTACGGTTTGATAATTTTTAATAACGGACTGTTGCTAAGTATGACAGACCGCTGTCAAGCAAAAGTGAAACAGAACGTTGCTTTAACCAATCGGCTGATCTGTAAGTTAAAGGAATAGTTCTGTCAATTTGGGGCCCATGGCAAATGCCTGATTTGCCTGTCTTGTAAATATACTAACCATTATCAGTAAATGATTTCATAGCTAACAAAAAATTAGTTAATAGTGAATAGACCGTTAAAGACAGTTAAGTAGACAGTTAAATTAATATCTTATTTGTGAGATCAGGGTGTTGTGTACAGGAACACACTAAATATATCATCTTACAGGTAAAAATGGTGGCAGAATATATGGACTTAGGAATACATACTAGATGGTTTTTGTAGGCAATGTTGTAATGTAGGCAATGATGGTGAATGTTTTCTGATATGGTCTGTGAACACTCAGCTCAGTGTTGTCTGTGTTGTGCATTAACAGGGTGATAAAGGGAAGACTGAGGTTCCCATATTGTTCTGCCAGCCCAGCTGCTGTCTAAGCCACTTTCATGCGTCTTCCTATGCCAGACTCCAGCAGCAGAATGAACTGTGAGCAGGACTTTGGAGATGGGGGCTTGAATGTGACCCTCACTCTCAGACTGCTCATGCATGGAAAGGTAAGAATGAACAGTTCTGCTTGAAGGCCACATACTGAAAAATCTAAGATGCTAAGAGTCGGTACAAAATTAAGAACAGTAGTTTTTAAGTGAAATGGTGGTTTAGAAATATCACAGGCTGTCTAATGATGCTTCACTATTAAATGATACTATTGTAAAACATGTTACCCCAGTACTGAAACTATAATGTGTGATGGACATAAAGTAGAATAGTATATTACAGGCCACATTACATTCAAATTGTTTACTCCATTGCGGGCCGCGTGAAAGAGAGCAGAGGGCCTCATTTGGCCCCAGGCCCTAGTTTGGCTGCAAATTTTCTCGAGTCAGATGACTTGCTGCCACATTTCGATTTTCCAGATTCCTCTGTCCAGTCTTAGCGTAATTTTGCAGTAGGGGTAAAATCAGGTATGACTTGACCCTGAAAACTTTCTCAACTTTTTTGGCGGAAAATGTTCACAACCATACAACCCATATTTCTGAAAGCATACACCATTAGGATGTCATATAATTTGCCATGGTAGACAATAAGGCTTGCCCCACCTTCCTCATTACAAGTGTTGGTACAACAGCGTTATTAACGGCGTTATCTTTTTTCAATAATGAGTAATGTAATGAATTACCGTTTCCATCATTACCATCGTTTCCATTCTTAGTAACACTTAGTAACACTTCATGTTACTATATACATATTATGCATCTGACACAAGCGCATATGTGTTGGGCACATCCTTTTCTGTCTGGCTATTCGCTGAGTTCTGGTCACACAGATTATGCACATCACTGGAAAGCGCAATATCAGAGGTATGCAATGCTGCTACTCTTATGTTGGTCGATAGAATATTTCATCTGTCAAAGGTTGTAGAGCACAGGCCTACAGGTCAATAATAGTGCTTGTCTGTTTTACTTTTCACAGGAAGTGGGAAGCA
This sequence comes from Sardinella longiceps, assembly GCA_027497455.2. NCBI lineage: Eukaryota > Metazoa > Chordata > Actinopteri > Clupeiformes > Clupeidae > Sardinella > Sardinella longiceps. The sequence goes on from JAODXP020006351.1 coordinate 52,649, forward strand.
TCATTGGGAAGGTACGTGTCTCCAATTTTCTTTCATTTTCATAATTATAATAATAATAATAATAATGGTAATAATATTTTTTCTATTTATAAGTGCCTTTCAAGGACACTGTACAAAATCAAAGCAAAGTTATGGAAATTAAATGGAAAACGACATACAGATACACAAATATAAATACAGAATACAATGCAGTAGGGAAAAGGAGCAAAAGTAACAAAATCAGACTAAACGGAAAATGGTTGTTTAAAAGGAGTGTTTTCAGGTGAGATTTAAATGTAGGCCTATTAGATTCACTGATATTTTGAATGTTGCCTTCTCCAACTTATGATACTGTAGACCAATCAAATTGTTCGTATCTCTTAAAGGGCATCTAGATGAACAATATAATAACATGATTTCTGTTTTGCAACTAATATTTTAAAAGATATAGGTCTAAAACCTTATTCGTCCCATTTTACCTGATGTCCCAAATTACCTTACTTCACCCTAGTAATGGAACAAGCGTGCTGGATATCACCATCAGGTGGCAGAAAATTCCAGAGGTGGGCTGAGCGACTGAATGCTCTTGACCCCATAGTAACCAGGTGTGCAGGCTGAAGGGTAAGGCGGATGGAAGAAGAGAACCTAAAATTACACGTGGGTGCATTGATTTGGAGGAGCTCAGAAAGACATGGAGGGGCAAGATTGTTGATGCCTTTGTATGTAAGAAGTATATGCAAGTAAAACTATAATGTGTCAATATGACATGTGTATGTGCCATGTATTTTAGAACGATTGAAAAGCAAAGCAACTCAATGAATTTTGGCAATATTTAATTTTTCTAAATAAAACACAAAATGCCAGGAAACCAATTCACATGTTCTTTGGCAGTAAGTGCGCAAGTATTTTAACACTGTTAAGCTTACAGTATGTTTAAGCCAAAAACTGTGACAAGGGAAAGGTTAAGAATCGTCCAGACCACCCTTATGAACGTGTAACTTACAGAAGATACACTTATTGTACGAACATTTCGGGAATCACGTCATAACGTTAAGAGAGAGGTTAAGGAATAGGTTAAGAACTACTTAGCGATAAGATTGAATGTTTTGGAGAACTGGGCCCAGGACAGGAGCCTAGAGTCTCTTTTCTGTTCTCTTCGTGCATGCTTACAATAATAGGCTATACATGTGACAAAGAATCTTGATATAATTTGCACTATTGCTATAGATATACATTAAATTTAGTAATAGGGAACTCCACTGTGGAGACAATGGTTAGCTTTGCTGATGTCTACGCAGATAATGGGGGTCCCACTCCTTATGGCTCACTTTAGTTTAATTCACTTGTAGAAGTAGAAGCATCTTGTATGAAGATCTTGAGTATTGTGCCCAGAAGGTTGAAAGAAAAGTTTTTGTTGCATTCTGGCTGCATTTTTTTGTTCCTGTCTGCTTTTAATTGTCTGTACACCTTTATGCTTTGTGTATGAAATCAAGTTGTGTATTTGTTGCCCAACAAATTGAATTGAATTGAATTGAATTGAATTGAAATGAGCTATAGAAATAAAATTGCTTTACCTTGTTTTGGTAAAGCAGATTGGTTTTTGTTTTAACAGTCTGGTAGATTAATGTGATCAGGACAATGTGATGAAGTGATGAATGTGGAGAAGTTCTGGAAAGTTCAAGTGAATGTCTAATGAATGTCTAAAATGTGTTGTTTTTTTTCCTCTCCCACAGAAAGGAGAGACAGTGAAGAGAATACGTGAAGAGGTAAGGTTTGATAAAACCATATCACACATAGACGACTCCTTTTTCAGACACTTTTTTTTTGGAGGGGGGTGGGATTTGCCTTGGATATTCAAAACTATTCTGGGAACCTGCCAGGTGCAACTATGTACAGTAGTTTAAGGAGGTATAAATGTGGGATGAATCCTGTGTGTGGCAACTCTTTAGGTTGAGCCAAAGATCATGGAATACTGACCACTCCGCTTCAATCCTCTTTGGTTGAGCTGTTTGTCTTGTCTAACCAAGTAAACTGTCTTAACTTGATTTTTGGTTACAGTGTCAGTCCTTTCCTCCATATACAGAACAAAGATTTTGTTCTAACATGCGATTATAAGACGACCCCTGTTTTTCAGAAATAGTTACATTGAAAATATTCGAGGAATGGAATTATATTCGAGGAAGTTGTACCTAAGTAGAACAGCACTCAGAAAGCGCAGACCTCCGCTAAGGCAATGTGATCACAGACTCAAAACAAATTCCAGATGGAATTCTGGATCACTGATCGCCACCAAAATCAAATCAGTTCTTACTCGTTAATCGCACAATAAAAAAATGGGTTTGCTTTAACGCCGCTATTAACTGATAACATTAACTGTAATTTAATTCAAACAGGCAATAATGTATTTTACAACCCTGATTCCATGTAATTTCTATAAAAATGCATAGGTAATTACCAGAAATGAACACAGGATATTACCATTTCATTACAATATTTTAAGTCATACCATCAAATCTTATCATAATAAGAAAGGAACTCGTTATTATTAGAATTTTGTTATTGCCTTATTACTCATTGTTTTGTTATTACCCTCAAGAAATCGTATTTATTGCTTAGAAATAACATGGAAATTATTCATTAATTATATTACAGTATATTCCGTTATTAGTCAGTAATGTGAGTAGTTTTGAGTTGTTACCTGGAAATTACCAACTTATTAGGCTACCACAAAACTACCCTCTTAATACCTAGCTGCAATTTAAATGTTACCGTATCTTTTGGAGTACTCTACCTAGCATATCCCAATTTCTCAAGTCATATACAGTACATGGATTTTTTTGCTTGGAACTTCTCAGTTTTGTAGATAATGTGATTATGATGACATCTACACTCCCAATATGCCTGTATAGTGTAAGGATCTGGCTGGATCCTCACGTTAATCCAGAAGATTGACAGACACAAAGTAGGCTAAATGAAAAATGCTGTCCATAGTTTATGACAAGGAAGGATACCATAAAACCGACGGGCAGACAGAATCAGTGATAGGAATAAAGTGGTAGACAAAAACAACAAGCCATCAAAAAGGAAAAACAGAAGTGCCTGTGGGGGCAACAACAATTTACGTCATCAATAGGTGATCGTTACAATAGAAAAGCCCACTAAATGACCATGGGAAAAAAATGTGTTTTGAATATGTGTGTTTTGATACATCTTTTAAGACCTCTCATTTCTATGTTTGATGAATATATGGCATGTGAGTGTATTGTTGGCTGGTCACAGTTGCGGCGCAATATGCAAGGGCCCACCATCGCACACTATTGGCTTTAATTTAACTGGAATCTGTCTGGCTCTCTAAATATATTTGTTATATTTAAACAGAGCAGTGCCCGTATCAACATCTCAGAGGGTTCATGTCCTGAACGGATCATAACCATCACAGGCCCCACTGAATGTGTGTTCCGGGCTTTCACCATGATCACAGTCAAGTTGGAGGAGGTACCTGACGTTTATTTACTCACAAGCATGGAATTCTCTGACAGGAAACTTACTGTGGAGGATATTGGAGGATATTGTAAATAATCAAAGAAAATTACAAACTGCAAAGTGCACTTAAAAAGATGTGCTTGCATGAATAAATCACAGATTGAACCCCATGTCAGAAAATGTATTCTCATTGGCAGGTCATGGATCTTCTCATATGATAATGACACAAGACACACACACAGACACACACAAACAAAAATGACATACAATGAGGTGAAGGGTACCATTATTAGTCCATGCTATTTTCATTAAGTTTATTTTTTAAATATCTAAATAAAGGTTTTGAGTCATCCTGTGTATCAA